>CAJRST010002224.1:17495382-17515284 GCA_907169785.1 Menidia menidia | reverse complement strand
ATACATACATACATACATACATACATACATACATACATACATACATAACTTCACTTCACTTCACAGAGAAGGCTTGGTTCAAATTAGAGTACCCTATCAGCCAGCTGAATCAGGGCTACAATCATTAGCATATAGAACCTGTAGAAGTGATGCAAATGTGGGCTGAAAGTTTATGTTGAATATGATGAAAGAGAAGACAAATAGATGACTGATATGGGAAAAGATGTAGAGGACTTTTATTTTAATGTGGGTCTTGAAGGTAAATTCCTCAAATCAAAGAGGACCTGTAACATTCAACAAATGACATGTTTTCTCCTCTTCTCGTACTGCTTGATATGTATGTTAAATCTGAGATAGAATGTTTTCTGTTAATGCCTGGAAAAATAATAACTCACTTTTCTCATCCCTTAATCAAGAAACATTCTCAAAAACCTTTTTTTTCCACATATTGCTGAAATCTTGTGGGATTTTATAGTGGCTACTCTCCAAACTTAAAAAAGCCTTCATCACATGGCAATATATTGGGAAGAGCAGCAAATAGCATTTTCTGTTGGTTTTAATTATTTTAATGGCTTTAAAACAGCCAGTTTACAAGGATGTAACAAATAAACAAACAAAAAACAAAGAAAACACAAAATGAAATTGTTCCTCTTTAGGTTTAACTGGAAACCTTAGTTTCTCAATTCTCTGCATGTGCACAGAATTCTTTATATTAAAGAAAAGTTAGGTGGTTTGTTAATCTCTTTAAGAAGAAAAAATGTTTTATCTTACAAGAAATTAAACCAGATGGGAAAAAACGTATTTGAGGATCATTCAAGTCTGTTACACAAGCTCAGTTGCTCAAAGTGCAAGTACATCTCGTTCCTTTTTTTTCTTTGCGTAATCACAGTGCTAATCTGTGTTGATAAAAGATAACAAAGTTTATATTAAATTAGTTGTCTTAATGAACACTCTTAGACTGCCACAGAAACACAGTAATTCGGTCATGGGTGTTTTTTGTTAATCTTTCTTCCTCTCCAGAGTAGTCTGTGTACTGTGGATCCCATTGCTGTATACTGGGAATGGAAGATTGGAGAGTAATCCCTCTGCAGTGGTGAAAACATTGCCTGTAGCTGGCATTTGACCTGCCAAAGCACCAGCACTGCCTGTGGGTGCTTGAGATCCTACAAATGGGCTACCATTTGCAGCAGCTGACATGTTGAGCCTGTGGACATGATGATAGAGCATCTCCATGGGTGTTTTGGGGTCCAGACCAAAACTAGAACCGTCAATGAAATTCATGGCATTAGGGAGAAGATTACCTTGTGCCATGGCCAATGTAACATCTGCAGGAGCATACCTTATTGTCCCAGTGGTGTAGACACGTGGTGCTGTCGTGCTGGAAGCCAAAGTACCTGTGACATGGTGAACCAAGGGAAGCAATACATTCCCACTTTGCAAACGTTGCAGTGCTTCGAGGTCATTAGAATATAATATTGAAGAGGAAGAATTCGAAGAGGATATTGAAGAAGAAGAGGAGGATATGGAAGGAGTGCCTTGCTTGTCCCTTGGGGATGCTGAGGGAGGAGGAGATAGGGAGGCAGCCGACGAGGTGTTGGACGCAGGAGCTATATTGGAAATAGTGGAGGATGAGCTGGGGCCTGTGCTTCCATTGCACGGTGCCTTCCTTCCTCCTCCCACACCTCCTTCATGTCCAGGTGGGGTGAGAACAGAATCAGGAATTACTACCTGTTGAGAGCCACCCTGCGGTTGAGGGAAGGTTTCATGACTGCCAGAAGCAGCTGGCTTGGAGATCATGCTGTAAGGACACTCATTTCTTGAAATCTCTCTGTTGGGGGGATAGTTCCAGATGCTACTATCATTGTCAAAGTTTATTGGCTCCCCCATTTCTGTCTTGATCTTAAGAATTGATGATGATGCACCTGGGCTGTTAAGGGACCCAGAGGAACTTAGGAGCTGAGGAGAGGTATCAACATGTGGCGATTTTTTATTTGCTACTATGGGGCTACTTGGAGTTGTCGAGAGACAGGGCCTCCTTCGTCCCCTATCCCATTTTTGGACTTTCCTCCTTTTTCGCCTTTTCTGGAGCTTGCTGCCAGCACTTTTACTATTGCAGCCATCTCCTTCTCTATGTTTGTAATCATTATCCTTTTCCTCCTCTTCTGATGAGGACATTTTTGAATTGTGCAGTTGCTCTCCATCTCCACAATGTTCTACTTTAATATGAAGCCCATCCAAATGACCAAGCTCACTTATAGCACTCAGTTTCTCTAATCCTCTTATTTCAACAAATCTTCCAACCCTGCCACCCTCTCTTCCTCTACCTCCACTGAGATGTTGCTCGTGTTCCTGATCAACATCTGAAGGTCCAAGACTGTAATCACTGTCTTGACTCTCTTGGTTACTGGAACTGTCTTCTTCCTCCTGTCGCTTCTTTTCCTGTTCAGAGGAGGAATGTGATTGTCCAGTGCGGTTCTGATCTTTGCTTTCTGTCTCTGGATTCTCACTATGTTCTGCCAGGTCCCCTGACTTCCTCTCAGACCTTGGATTTTCATTTTCTATGAGGGAAATAATGGTTAGGTTGTTTTGAAACACATATATTAACAAGTCGAGAAATAATCAAAATAGAGAATCCTTCTAGACTGACTGAAGTAATCATGGTATACTAAGCAGGTATTAAAAAATGTAGGGATGGACATTTTTTAAATTTAATTGAAACTTGGACTTTATAAAAATCAAACCCTTGTCATTCAAAGTAACCAAAACACAGTAAAGGTAGTCTGCATTTGAGAGAACAATGTACTTGATGAGGAGGATGCACTCAGCAAACATATTTAACTTGATCTTTATCTCCACATTGATCGTGGCAGTGAGATAGTCATTTTCTGTCTGGTTCATTGCCTCCGACTTCTTCCCACCACCAAAAAATCCTTGTAGGTAACTCAGTGACTCCGAATAAACCACTGGAGTGAATGAGTGCATTCATGATTGTCTGTTTTGTTTGTCTGTGACCCAAACAATGGCTGGGATAGGCTCTCAATTTACAGACTGTATGTCGTTGTTAGCCAGCAAGGAACCCACATCTCCAGAAACATCTCCTGGACTTTGCAAACCTAAGCCCTGATGGAGAAGGTTCAGCAGGTCAAATTTGAAGCCAATGAGTCAGCAAATGGTTTGTCCACTTTCAACAGGAAATGTTTTCATTTCACAACTTACAAATTCTCAAGGATTTTTCTTTCCCTTTGCCTTTCCCTTACATCAGGGGTATGTGATTTTTTTTTAATTGAATTACAGCAAATGTTCTTGAGAAGTTGCAATTATGAGAATTTCTGTGATACTATTTATTTTACTATTAAAGCTGTGTTTGACGATTCCCTTGATAAATATGATAAAACATAAAACCATCACTTTTACCTGACTTTCAAACCTCCCGCCTGATTCTCTAAATGCCTGGCCTTTCTTCTTTTCTTTACATACCTGAGTTTTCTTTGGCCTCAGACTCAGAGTCCGAGGTTTCAGAGGAAGTTTTTTCTGGATGGTTTAGAAGCTGAGCAATATCCATTGGTGTGTCTTTATACTCTGGATTACTGTAAAGAAATATTGAAAAGTTGTTGATAGATGTCACATTTTATTTTGGAATTGCAACGAGATTGCAGTTGCAATGGGGGATGTTTTGTTCTCATAAGTCAGACTTTGAATAATAAACCGTAAATGTAAATAAGAATGGAACATATGTATTATGTGAACACTAAGAAAGTCTCTTTTTTAGAATAAAGTCAATGTCAAGATTATTACTGTGTATACCAATTAAGCTTCTGACATGAACTGATTTGATCTCAGACCTGAGAACATAGTTAACCCAGATGATGTTCTTCTCGCTGGAATTCTTGGTGTTGACAGCAATGGTGGCACTGGACTGGATCCAGATGTAACCACCATTCTTCTGGATCCACCGATAATACTTAGTCACACACTGGCCTTTGTTCATCACTGAAAGAATAGAGATAAAGAAACACAAAAAGGAATGTTTTGATTTCATAATCTATCTTTCCAAACGATTAAATCTAAACTCTCATAGTTAAATTCGGAGGCTGACGGCAACTGGTGTTGGGTTGCCGATCGAGCCGCTTTTCCGATTTATCAACACTGACTCAAACCTTGTGCGAGTTGTCACATAAACACGATACTCTGGTGAGCAAAATGGATGCTCAGTGGAGCAGAAAGGAGGCTCATAGGAGCAGCATGGGGACGATGCCTGACAGCATGAAGGAGATGGGCAACACCTTGGAGAAGTTCTGGATGGAGGGAAATTAACACAATTCGGCTGAATTGGAATCGCCATTGAGAGACCTGCTGAGGATTTAAGACGGGCAGAACACCCTCTGTCTGGAACAAAGCTATCTGTGTTATCTCAATCTGCAACTTTGCCCTGGATGAAACTACAGACGGATGCTGAAGACGGAAGTTGGACACAAAACTACTGTATATGATAATGCCAATATGAAAACGGTTCTCCCTCATTTCTACCAACACGTGGATTTTGCAACTCGAGGAGAGAACACTCTAAACTTAGTTATAGAAATATAAAAGAAGCATTCAGAGCAGTCCCCCGCCCCCATCTCGGCTCTTCAGACCACCTTTCTGTAATGCTAATTCCTGAATACAGGCAGTACCTACAAACCTACAGTGAGGTAGGTGAGGGTGTGGACTGAGGGGGCCATGGAGGCACTCCAGGACTGTTTTGAGTGCTCTGGCTGGGACATGTTCAAAGCTGCAGCAACATATGACAACATGATAAACATTGATGAGTATGCCATGACTGTGTCAGCCTACATCAACAAATGCATCGAGGACGTCAGCACCACAAAGAAAATCATCACCCGAGCCAACCAACGACCCTGGATGACTGAGGAGGTTCGCTAAGCACTCAAAGCACGGAACTCGGCCTTCAAGTCGGGTGACAAGGAGGCACTGAAAACAGCGAGAGCCAACTTGAACCGTGCAATCAGTTTAGCGAAGCGGACCCACAGTCAAAATATCCAGGATCTTTTCCACACGCCAGCAAAACCAAACGCATGTGGCAAGGCATACGGGCGATCACTGATTACAACAAGCCCTCCCCCCCAGTGGGTGAAGTTGATGTGGACTTCCTCAATGGACTAAATAACTTAGTTTGAGGCAATAAACAGCACTCCAGCAATGAAGGCTGCTCCCCATCAGGAAGAGGAGGTACACAGCCGACGTGTGGAAAACTCTGAGAAGAGTCAACCCGCGGAAGGCCCCAGGTCCCAACAACATACCGGGGCGGGTGCTCAAGGAGTGTGCAGGTCAGCTAGCTGGTATCCTCACGGACATTTTTAACACCTCGCTGGACCAAGCCACAGTGCCAGTGTGCTTTAAGTCTGCCTCCATCATTCCACTGCCAAAGAAACCTCAAGTCACCTGTTTTTAATGACTACCGGCCCATTGCACTGACTCCCATCATTATAAAGTGCTTTGAAAGGCTGGTAAAAGATCACATCGTCTCCACTTCCTCACCTCAGTCAGTCCGGGTCGGACAAAAAACCTCTGATGTTATCACCCTCAGCACGGGCTCCCCTCAGGGCTGCGTCCTGAAACCCCTGCTGTTCAGTCTGATGACACATGACTGCGTCCCCAGGTTCTCCACCAATCACATCGTGAAGTTTGCAAACGACACAACGGTGGTGGGCCTGATCAAAGACGACAACGACCGGGACTACAGAGAGGAGGTGGAGCAGCTGGTGGGCTGGTGCAGAAACAACAGCCTGATACTGAATGTGGAGAAGACCAAGGAGATCATCGTTGACTTCAGTACCGGCCTCGTCACGCTCCACTGCTCATTAACAGCTCAGCTGTGGAGTTGATCAGCAGCACCATATTCCTGGGGTGCACATCACGGACAACCTCACCTGGTCTGTGAACACCACATCACTGGTAAAGAGGGCACAGAAGCGCCTGTACTTCCTGATAAAGGATGAAGAGAGGCCACCTGCCCCCGCCCATCCTCACGACCTTCTACCAATGCACCATAGAGAGCATTCTGACCAACTGTCTCTCAGTGTGGTGTGGAGGCTGCAGTGCCTCCGACTGGAGGAACGTGAGGCTCCTCTTCCCTCCATTGAGGATAACTCACCCCAGCGCTGCATGTCCTGAGCTCGTAAAATAATCGTAGACCCCACACCCCCACAATGATGTGTTCTCCCTGTTGCCCGCTGGGAAGAGGTTCCGCAGCATCCGCTGCAGGTCCACCAGGCTATACGACAGCTTTTTCCCTGTTGCCATCAGACTGCTAAATTATTGAAACCTGTTCTTGTCTTAAGCTATGCGCAATGAAATTTTGTTTTGTGGGCACTCTGTACACACAAAATGACAGTAAAGTTTTCTAACTCTAAGTCTAAGTCTAGAAACAGAGCACCACCGTCAGGTGAGATAATTATTGCAGCTAAAATAGGTCATTGCCAAAGTGTAAAAATGTCTGTTAAATAAAGATTAATATTCTGTAAAATCTCCAACCAGAAAAACAATGAATCAGTGTTTGTTCAAAAGGAATGTATTGTAAAAAACAAAACCATGAATGAATATTAATTTTACAGTCAGTGTATGTGAAAGGGATCATGTTTCTTTGTAGAACTGATATGGTGCTGTATTGTAAACATAAAAAAATTGTAATCCTTGCACCAACGCAATACAGTTAAATTTACAATATAGCTTGCTTTAAATAACTGAAATAAATATCATACCATTTTACAAATTCAGTTGTTGTCATTTACAGTTAAATGCTGTAAGCCTAACTATACCACGAGAAGTTGAGAATCAAACATGTTTATAACTGAGACCTATAGGCTAGTAGAACTGTAGCCTTGGTCAAAAATGGGTTCTCCAGCTTCCTCCCACGATCCAAAAATCTGCATGTTAGGTTGATTGGATAATTTTCCAAACTGCCCTTGTGAATGTTTTGTCTTGCGTGTCTGTGTTGCATTTAATAATGCATTTTGCCTGATTTTCATTAAAATTGAACGGGATTATATGTAAAATAAGCATCCTTCGCTTGTACGTTGTAGAGGAAAAAATGGCTTTGAGAGTATAAGCATTTTATTTTTTAACTAGCATCTTAAAATTAGTCACGTAATATGTATATAGAACTTAGACTGAGACGGTTTCAGATTACACTATTTTTCCAGGTATTTTCACATTTTCAAGCACAAATATTAGATTGAGTCACAATTATAAAAACAACAACATCTATTAATAACTTTTAAATTTCGAGAGCAAATGGATATTAGGATATTTGTCATTATATGTATGATTAAACTATGGCCGTGGTTCTCAATCTATAGGCACTGTCCCCTGAGGGTAGACGCCTTTACTGGGGGGACCTGAACACTGGATGCACAGAACAAATGTCAATTTTGGAGGACTGACTCATTTGAGGGATAAAGCTATTGTTGGGATAATGTCAATATAAACATTTGCCATAGCTAATCTAAACTCTTTTCTAAACACTTTTCCTAATAAGCGCACAAGTGGTGCTAATACTCACAGTCAAGGTGACTTTTCTTGATTCCTTCTACATCTTCGGCATGAATAAACTGGTAGCACCTCTTCCCCACAATGTCCAGTGGAGTCAGGTCCATATAGTCACTAATCCTAAAATACAATAGATTAAAAATTCTCACAAATCAGGAAATATATTACAGAAACTTTTATAATGAAAGAGATTCCAGTGCTGGTTCAGAATAGGTAATTCAGACAGTTCTAAGTAAGTTTTAGCTGAGAAATTGTTAGATTTTCCAACGTCAGAAACCACAAAAAACTCACATTATTGCATTACATTATGCTCAAAAATATATTCCAATACATATTTGAGCCTCCCTCTGATATATTCCAATTTTTGCTAAATTTATAAACACAGTAAAAAAAAGTGTTTTCTCAAAAACTTTCCGCAGCACTAACTGATCTTTAAAAAAATAATAATTTTATATATTTTATATATACTATTTTAAGCAAAATCTAGGAACAGTGAATAATGTGCACATATGACCAAGCTCATTTCACTAGTTGCAGCACTGTTAAAAAACTGCTACAAAAGGTAATTGTGAATCCTCTTTTGCAGTGTATTGATAAACTTTGTTCTTGAATTATATTATTAATAGTACAAAAATTAAAAACATAAACAATAAAGTCTTGTATTATTCCTCTATAATGACTTCATTTTAATAATGATGTTGGAGTTTTTGCCTTTTCTTGAAGTAAGCAGACTAAATGCCTTCAAATGCTTGGGAGAAGGAACAGCAATAGTCCCTCTATTATGTCCTTTCATTACAGGAAGCATGCATCACTGCATTGCAAGATTCATATTGATAAATATAATTAAGAACAATGTATTTAAATATCTTTGGTTCAATATTATAGGAGTACAATACACAATGTTTATTTACCATTTTTGTATAATAGTGTACGAACCCAGTACAAAATTAGTAATTGGTAGTAATGGCTTTGGGTATATATATATTTCTGGAATATTTACATTTCTGAAAACAGTCTACACCTGCCAGATATAAATCTGCCTTCATAGAAACTCCCAAGACATCAGGTGCCACTGATGAGTCATTTGTCCTTTATCTGTTATTGTTATAAATCTTTTACGCCCATTAACATCTGATTTTACTCCTGGGGTACATAAATCATATTAATTTCTTAAAACTCAGGGTGATGACTTCCAAAGATGATGAAGAAAAAACAACAACCGGAGGCAATTTTTCTCGAATTGATCCCAGCTCCAGTGCACAGGGCAAAAGATTTGAGTATTCCACCATCAGTTGTAAACAGGCACAAAAAAAATATTTTAATATTGAGATTCTATCTACCATCTCCTCATATAGACAGGTTGGATGGAGTTGTTTTATAGATGTTCCTGCCACCTTGTCTTGGGGAAAGAAAATAAATATTCCATTCATGGCAATGTTGCAATACCATTGGATTTTTGGTATATTTTTTATATATCCTTGAAATTTCTACTAAACTATTTTACACCAACCTTTGAAAACAAAAATCTTCATACTCTATTGCTTTTGTGTGCTACTGGAGGGGTTTCTAGCAGTGATCCTGTTTGCGCTCTCTCTCTCTTGCCCTCTCTCTCTCTCTCTCACCCCCAACCGGTCGAGGCAGATGGCTGCCCACCCCGAGCCATATTTCTGCTCGAGGTTTCTGCCTCTTTATATGAAGGTTTTCCTTGCTTATGTCGCCTAGTGCTTGCTCTTGGTGGGAATTGTTGCTTCTGTAAATAACTTCAGAGTACGGTCTACACCTGCTCTTTATGAAAAGCGCTGTGAGATAACTGCTCTTGTGATTTGGCGCCAGTTAAATAAAATAGAAAATATATAAATAAAAAAACAATAAAATAAAATACATAAAATTTAATTGAATTGTAGTCCTGGCACTTCGGGTACCAGACACATTGTTTTAGCAAATATATTAATCTAAAGGTATAATATACATGAGCAAGAGCTGATGAGAACTTTTTAATCATCCAATATTGATGGACGGCTTGGGCTTGTGATATTCACACAGGAAATTCAGATGTAACTAAGCCCAAGGCTGTAACTTACAACAGAGCAAATTCTATTTTATCAAAGATTTTTTTACTATGTTGTTTTCATAAAGGGTTTTAGTCTCTGCCTTTAAAGGTGCTCTGGCTCTCATCAGGTTAAATAGTCTCTTTAGTGTTTTTTCAGACAGGTAATGTTTATCAAGACTGCATAAGATTGGCCACTTCAGGGGAAAAGGTTGTCTTCCTTTTTTGAAGTAGTAGTGGAAAGCAGAGATACGTATTTTGTGCTGGAAGCATACTCTACTTTTATTGTACCTTAGATTATTTTCCTTGGACAATAACACATCTGTTAGAATGGTTATGTTATTGCCCAATGCTTTGAATTATTAGAAAGGTCTGGTTGGCTGTCTCTATTTATTTGTATAGATACGTTTGCAAAGAATGGTTAATTCATGGACTGAAAAAATCACATAAGTAATCAGGGTAGCCTGTAATCCCTCAGAAGATTCCCTCATGGAACAGGGACATAAGTATTTCCCAATTCCACAAAAACACATGGACACTGGATGGTCAAATTTCCATTGTTCTCTCAGTAACTCTGCAAAGGTAAAGTAAACAAAGACGAAAACTACTCCGCTCCATCTGAATGTGAAGTTTAAAAAAAATGTCTTTGAATTACCCTGGTGATTTCTGCCAAGACAATCGAGGAATCTTCCTCAAAAATCCTCTGACATTCTCAGCGCTTGATATGCCAGCTATTTTAAAAGTTGAGTGTCACTACCACCTACTACCAAGCATGCTTTATGTTTAATTGGTTGTTAGGCAATACAAGAGGGCAGTGCACTTCTGAGTTCTAAAATAATTTTAAGAAAATAGCAAACATAAGAAAGATTGTTGAGATCTCTGTCACTTGTAGTTTTGTAATTTTCGTCTAGTTTTTCTTCAAAAAGTTCTGACTTTTTCATCTTAGTGTTTATTCCTTTTGCAGGTTACACATGAGCAGTACTGCATAACACTGCACCTATGATAGATTTATCTTGGCACTGCTCAGTTTGCTGCATTTGAGTATGGATCTGTAGATGTCTAAAACATAATGAAAAATGCAAAATAATGATCACAGGGGATTAACAGAACAGGGAATGTCCATTTGAATCCTTAAATATAAATTAGTACTTAGCCAGTCAAAATTAGAGAGTTGGATAAACCCCTCTCTACATACTGCCACAACTGCTCAAGGCTAAAAAGGATCCTACACAGGGTCAGACTTCAAAAACAAAGATCTTGTGCTTTACCTGTTTTCACAATAAATAATCTTGAGGTCCATGTTGACTCTGGTGACAAACATTTGACAGTCGATGCGAACCTCATTAATTGTGGGTGGTGGGAGGGCATGAGCTACTACTACCATTCCCATTATCTGATTAGGTACAGAGTTACTGTGCATCAGAGCCATTCTGATCCGCAGACGTCCTGTGACATGGATTACCTAAGGGGAAAAACACAATATATCAAAATCAGGAGGGCAGAAATTCCATTTGCTCATTTTCTAAAATGTGCAGCACTACATTTCAGAAAGCTACAGTCGCCCTAATCATATGCATATATTTTGTTTAAGTGATTTATTTTAGAACTATATGGATTATTAAAAAAAAAAGGGATTTGGAGGGTATTTTTTTCTACTTCGATGGTTTGCATATTTTTAACATTTTTTTCTCAGGTTGCAACTCAAACCTGGGCTGGCTGAACTGAGGGACTACAGACCCTTGACATGCAACGTCTGCTCAACATATGAAGGTAACAGGTGTCTAACATTTTTCAACATCTATTATAAAGATTTGCTATGCTTAAAGAATGGTTCAAACACTTACTTAAGTCCCCCACAAGAACCCTAATTTTAATTCATTTGAGGAGGAAATGCCACGGTGTAAACTAGAGAAACATCTGGAAGATGTTCTGAACAGGGGCCTCATTTATGGTGGATTGTACAACTTTCAAATGGCCTATATTTAAATAATATTTAGAAATTATGTAGGCACAGAGATTTTTAGATGAATGAGTAGCAAATGCTACTTCAGCATGTATCCACAAACTCTGATAGTTAAATATTTTCCTAAAGGAGCAATCTGACTGCTCTCAGATTTCTAGTCTACTTGTGCTTCCTAATGTTTCTGAATGTAGAATGGAATATACGACCAGGTCCCTCGCTAATGGAACCTTTTTGACAAAGGTTGTGGTCTAGGGTGAACCAAGTGACCCTGAAACATCCAGTAGTTATGCTGCAATGGGGCCTAGTGCTCCAATGAATAACATTTCCTCTCTGTGTTTCTCCTTTTTGCCCCTTTTCATCAGTGTACAGGAGACATTGCTGTAATTAACTTGTGGTTCTCCCCACCAAGCTGCTGTTGTAGTGTCTGTTGTCCCTTTTACCTGTCCTATAAAACCCAAACTGGTCTATTCACCCTTGCTAAATCACCTTGTGGAATATCATGATGGAGGATTAGATTGAACAGAGGATTTGGTGCAATTAGCTAGTTTTCTTTACTAAGAACTTTTGAACTGTCTAGAATTGACATTTCTTGTGATTTATCACTATATAAATAATACGTAATTGACAATGTAATTAAATAGAATTTAATTGAATTTAAAAAAATGTCTTATGTCAAATATCTCATAGCCCTCAGGCTATGGCTACCTACAGAAGCCTCGCTCTGTAAGTCATGGTGGTGGCCTGGAGGGTTATTCACTGACCCAACAACATGATTTATGAAATCATTAAGCCACTTGTCCTCATTTGAGTCTCTGGCTTTCACTCTGCCTGGGTCTTCTTAGAGTAATTTCATCCTCATGTACCACCCACCTAAAGTCTCCAGCTCCACTGACTTCCTGTCCCAACTGTCAGTACTGTTAAAAACTGTTTGCTCTGCCACTTCTGATGATCTGCTCATCCATGTGGATGGCCACACTATTTCTCAGTCCCCTTAAGTTTGCAACCCTGGTGTCATCCTGGACTCCAACCCATCATTTGAGTCACACATAAAGCCCGTTACTAATTTTGCCCTCTATCACCTCATAAACATCTCTAGGTCTCATCCCTCTCTCCCCGATCCTGTGGCCGAGATGGTAATATATGCCTTCATACGGATCGATAGCCGTAATGGATTCATGTTAAGGGTCACAAACAAAGCCCTGGACGGGCTACTAGGTTATTTAGCTTACCAGATGCTTTTATCCAAAGCACACATTTCCTTTCATTAGTTCTGTTATGCGTATATGGTAATGTTTAAAGAACACTGAACAAATGCTTGTAGGAACTGGATAATGGAGATTCTCTGTTGTACCACCATAAGGTTTAATGAAGAATTAAACTTCTCAACATCCCCAAAGCTGAGACTCAGGCCTCTCTCTCCCAGAAATAAAAAAGTTCTGGAGATTAGCTAAGTGCGATGTTGCTACCGGAAAATGGGGGTTAAGAAAGAACGCTTGTTCGAGCACTTGGAAGAATAAAAATAGCAGAATAAGAGAAAGAGATATCGGTTAATCTTTTTTGCTTAGTTAGTCTTCATACAATTATTTTCATAAACATCACCTTTTGTTTGCAACCAAAGTAACCGCAGAAGATCAAATTGAACTTTTTTCCCGATGTTTATTTAAAACACAAGTGTGAACGGTGTCCCAATACAGTATGTCCACAAGGACATAAGGAGGCCGCTTGTAATATGTCAAATTGTAAATATGTAAAAGCATACAAATCTGTCTGTAACTGTTGCAATTGTATTTAAAATGTCTATGAATATCTCATAAACCAAAGTAAGTTACCCCAGTTAAATACGACTGTGACAACATAACATCTGGATTGACAAAAAGTGGCCATGCCTGACAAGAGGGGTGAAGGCCTATCCATTACTTTAGCAGAGGTCATCATGATAGGTAAAAACCTTCCATATTTATGGTAAGGTGCCAGTAGTGGATGACATTAAGATGCCAAAGGCTCTAGATGTGGTTTGGTGTCTAAGCACATCTCTTCAGTGTCATATAAAGGTCTGTGTCAAAATTGAAAGTGAATCTGTTGGAATGAAAGTCAGCACAGCTAAAAGTGGGGTCATGGTCCTCAAATAATACATTTAGTTAAATAACTAAAAATGATTTTTCACTGAGATATGTAGAAGACAATGAGATATTTAGAAACTTAAGAAGTATCAAGTTGTGTCTCATTTCTTCAAATAATTGGTGTTATTTAGATGCATTAGTTTATTCATTGGACCCTTTACATATTTCAGTTGTTTTTTCTTAATTCTGTCGGTTTCAGTCTTCTATGGTATTCAACATCTTGGGTGCAAAGACACTTCTGATTGCAATGCCCATTACTAAACTATGTGTTGTTAACAAATGTAGTGATCCTTTACTTATGTCTGCAGTTTACTAAGCTAAGAGCTATTGAGATGTATTAGGTTCCAGCAGCCACATCTTAATAAAAAACTGAATGTGTAAAAAAAAATCCATATATTCTTGATGTGTCTTCATCAGCTTGTCCATTTTATGTATGTATAATGTGGTGGTTAGCACCATTGCCTCACAGCAAGAGACTCCCCAGGGGAACCAGGACCTTTCTGTGTTGAGTTTGCATGTTCTCCCTGTGTCTGCGTGGGTTCTCTCTGGGTTCTCCAGCTTCCTCCCACCGTCCAAAAACCTGCATGTTGGGTTGATTGTACATTCCAAATTGCCCTTGGGAGTGTGTGTGAGTGTGTGTGGTTGTTCGTCCTTGTTTGTCCCTGTGTTGCCCTACGATGGACTGGCGGACCATCCAGGGTGTACCCCGCCTCTCGCTCATTGACTACTGGGTTAGGACCAGTCTTCCTGGGACCCCATTAGGGAATAAGCGGTTACGAAAATGGATGGATGGATGATTTCACACTTTTTTTTAAAAACAAGGGAAAATCCCTCTTTCATATTTTTCTCGACTGTTCCTGCTCTGTATTCCTGACTTCTCACTTCTCATATGAGGTCTGTTTTGAGGATTTTATATTGGGCTTTAGAAAGCGCAGTTTGCAAACTAATTTCTTTGGCCATGGTTATGCATCATAATAGATGTAAAAGATTTCCACTTATCAACACAAGTTCATTAAATACCATAGTATACAGTTGCTTCAAAGGAACCGATTATTCAGCATCTATATAAATCAATCACTTTCTTGTTCAAGTCCTTTCTTCAAGGATGGAGACTGCTCAGGGGTCCACTTATTATAGGTTGCCTTATGCAGCACTTTAAAAATTGTTCCCCTTTTTTCCAATGTGTCCAACAAACATAAGTACTCAAATAATTTTCAAAAGGAATGTTCAATATTGTAGTAATATGCAGTTATTTTAGGTTTAATTCTCACTTTATATCCTGAAGACTTGATGTGTACCCCTCTCTTTGTCAGTGTAGACTTCATCCGAATGAAGAATGATCGTTCCAAAGAATTGTGAGGTGCCAGAAGACTGGGATTGCTGGAATCCACTGTTAAAAAGAAAACACAGACAAAACAAAGGTTTGCATATCTGTATGAATTCTTAAGATATCACATTTTCTTATTTCAGATTGTTACACTGTTAATAAATCATGTTTGTTTGCTTTATAAATAAAGATAGCAGCTTTGAGTTACATTTGTATATAGCTAACTGATCAGTCAGTTCATCTATCCATATTTTACACCCACTTCATCCAAATTTTGGAGAGTTGCAAGACCTATGAATATTCTTACTGTCATTGGGGGTGAGGCAGGGTGCAGCCTTTGGAGGGGAGCCAGTCCATTAGAGGGCGATTGATCGTTGCCTTAGTGTTAATAAGATTACTGCTAAGTGTAACATTGGGGTATCCTGCTTTGTGAAGTTAAATATGACAGCTCAGTTTTAAGATTTCAGAATAATAGATCTGAAGAGTACTGTAGAACCTCTACCTCAACGATTGCCTAAACACACACATTTTCCAACATACAAAGTGAAATTTGATCAAATATTCGACTTGAATATTTCCAACATACGTCATTTTCTATGATGTCGAATTCATATAAAAACATATATAAAATATAAAAATTAAATAAGAATAAATAAGCTAAGTTAGTTTAAAGTTCACGTAGGGAAAGTTAGTTACGGTACATAGAGTATCTCAGTCACCACTGCTACCTCCACACCGACTGTCTCCTCCATCACCTGCATCACTAAGCCTACACCTCAGTTCGCAAGTCTCCGAGGTAAAGTGCGAATAAAACCCCCTTATTATTGATTATATCATTTATTTCTTTTTACATCTCTTTTATATAATGCATTTGTTTCAGTGCTATGCGTAATTATCTGCAGTATTTATTAAGGGGTTATCGTAGGTTTTTGGGCTGTGGAACGAATTATACGAATTACAGTGTATTCTTTTGAATATTTGAATCAACGTACAAATATTTTAACATACGAAGTAGGAAAAAACTACAAGCTAATCCATTCCTTGGCCATTAGTTTGTACGAACTTGCCTCCACCTACATCTCAAAATAGTTTTCCATATAAGGAACCATAAGCATAGAACCACAACACAGGATGTTATTAACATTCTGAAAAACGTTTTGACATAAAAAAATACAACTTGAGCCTTATCCTTCATTCTGCAAATTAGAAAGCTGCCTCCAAGACGTCTCCAATGGAAAGATTTGACTACTAGTCAGCAATCAACTTTTTACATGAAATAAAAAGTAAGTTTGACAAACCCACAGAGGTTTGAACAACCCACAGGTTGAAATCTCCCATTTGCTTTGGACTTATGACTAGCATTTGCCTATGTCACAACACAAATTGTATTAAAAGATACTGCTGGAAAACCTTGCTGGTTTCCCCACTAATCAAGGAGCTGTGTTTAAAATTTAGGAGGACAATCGGGTCACACACTTGTCTCAGCCAACCCATTACCAAGAATATAACCCAAACCCTTCCACTGAAAAAAAGTAGACGCAATGCATACCTCTCCCCTGACCAGATCTAATGCACTGGAGCAGACAAGACAGACAATTTCATATCACACTCCAATATTGAGTGCCAAGTGACTAAAGACTGTCAAAAACTACTCAATAGTATGAATAGTATGACCACCAAAAACTGTACAACACCAAGTACGTTTCAGAGAGAAGGGGTCCATTTCACAAAGCAGGTTCTCTTTAGACTGAGTTTTCCATTTCACAACGAGAGTTTACTCAACCTATGTGTCTGTTGCTGTAGTAACATTCTCCCCATAAGTGTCCTGGTCAGGATCAGGTTTTCCTCAATAAACTCTGTCCCCGCCCCGTTTAAACTGCTAATGCCGTTTCACTGCCTCAGGATAGTCAGGAGAGTTTTATCGGAATTCTGTGCGAACAGTAAAAAAGGTGTTTAATGTAGGCGTTTAAAACAAAAATATGGCATTTTGTCACAGTCCAATCTTTCAGTCCTCAGTAAGTTCCTCTGATCCTGCCTTACTTCACAAATCCTGTTAGCCACAACCCTCCTCAGTCACTCTACTACTGTGCACACAGCTGCCTTTCATCCAGTGTATATACTCAACAGCTCCACACTCTCTGTGCCATGTGAGACTTTCCAGCGTTTACCTGCCTGTCTTCTCGGTACCGACCTTGCCTGTCCCTGATTCCCCTGCTCGTCTGCCTCCTGGTAAATCGACCCAGCCTTCTGTCCCTGACCAAAAGTTCAGCTTCTCCCCTCCTGGTTACTGTTTGCCGGTTTGTGACCTGTTTGCCTGTCTGCCAAAGACTTATTAAAGAGTGGAACTTTACAACAGTAATCCACTGTCTTACAACTGTATCTTTTTGACCTCACAATCCATCACATACATCCACGACCTTATCCATCCTCACATTTGCAGCACTACATAACGCTGTCATGCTCTAACATTCAAGTAGGCTTGTAACACCTGCATTAAAGTCCCTAATTCCACTGTAGTGAAATAAGTGGACTCCGCTTGCCTGTCATCATGGTGACTCGTAGAATCGGGGCTCCATTGAGAATGGCCTTTTAGAGTTGTGATGCACACGCTTTCCTCTAGGGAGGTCCCGATCCAGCTTTTTTCACTTCCGATCCGATACCAATATTGTATTTGCACCGATCCGATGCCGATCCCGGCTTATTAGAGCATGTATTAAAGTTTAAAGTTATTTAGCCTACTTACTTAGTTGTTAGACTCATGTTGAACAGGGATTTACCCTCCAACAATTTACTGGTTACGACACAGACCTGTGGGTAAGGAGGTGCTAATGCTCGTGTGGGATCGGACTTAAAAAAAAACTGGATCGGGAGTCTGGATTGGAATTTTCTCATGCCGGCCGATACCCAGTTTTTTGCGAATATCGGCGGCCGATCAGATCCAAATATCAGATCGGGACAAGCCACTTTTCCTCCATAGGAAAAATCTGAGTTGATTGAACTAACTCAGACCAGCATTTCCAGAGTTTTCAAACTGAGAGTAGATCAACTCAGAGTCAATGATTTAATTCGGAGATTGTTGAACCTGCTTCATGAGATAGACCAGATTAGCTCACGCCGACAATGGATAACCACTCATCAGTTTGATCAGGGCAACATTCCTTAATGCAGAAACATCCGATGACCCTGACCCCATTACCAAATGCCATTAGTAAGTGCTGCCACAGCTGGGGGCCTCACCTCCACTTCTTATCCTCGGATTTTCACTGCAGCACACTGAAATGATGAAGTAAAAATTACTGGATATAAAGTAGGAGCTCCATGAATTAAGGCATTCCTGGAGGTATGTGCAGGAGTAGGTCCACCACTAGGTGATTTTAGGTATGTTTGCTTATTGTAATTAATTCATTATGTTAAGGGGGATAAAGCAATAGTCTTCCCTTTCATCAAATTGTGCAGTACGTATAGCCTGTAATTAAAAGTGAAGTTTTCATACTGACGAAATTTGTTGAGTTATGTTACATTCTGTTATGGCAAAGTGAGAGATGCACAACCTATCAACTATAATGATTTTATAGGACTAAGTACATTTCATGTTCCCCAAACATCTTTAAATACTGCAGTGGAGTTGTCAAGGATGCAATACAGACTCTGGGCTGCTAATTTGTATTTCTCAATAAATTGAGAATGATCAACAGAAAACGGGAGAAAAATTATTTTGTCCACTCTGGGTCCATTAAAAATACTGTAGAAGAAGAGCAGAGAAAGTAAATCAGGCCAGAACAGATGTCTAAACATCCTCCATTTAATGACTGCTTCAATCTGCTCTGTCAATTCCTCTTTTTTTTATCAGATCCAGTTCCTTACTGTGTTTTCTCCACACACCCTCCTCATCCATCCTGTGGGATCTGTACCATAAGGAAACAGCCCCTGACCAACATCTAGGGCAGAGTTTTTGAAAACTTTATTTTTTAGGAACTTTGTAACAGATTTTTCTGACTGGGAAGACATTAATAACTCAAGCATAATAGAAAATTGCAACTATTTTTCACAACGGACAGTAACAGTTGAAAAAACCTGGACTGAATGTTGTTACACAGCATTGTGCACAGAATGTAAGCTACATACCAAAACTATGCTGAACCATTTGATGTTAATGAAAACATCCCCAAAAGTCACATGTTCTGCTAAGGTTACTATATACTCATATAGTATTTCACACACATACATGAGACTTATAAATCTGTGTTCTAATTATCAAACAAAAACTCCACACAGAAAATGCAGACAGGATGGAAGTCTTTAGAACACAATATCCTTTATATCTACTCTGATTTCCCTAATTTTGTCATGAGTGGTCTTTGCAGTGCTGTACTCAGTTATTGGCGGGGCAGAGACTGTCTTGCCCCTGTCAGCACACCTGGTATCCCTCTGCCTCTTTATTGGCCAGCTTCTTAAAGATCAGCAAGAGTCTTGGTCTCTGCCAGATTGTCTTACATTTATCTGCGGTAATCCAGGCTGAGTCTGTGTTTTTGACCACTGTGAGCTTCCCCAATATTCTAAACCTACCCTGTTGTATTTCTAGCCAATCTTGAGGTGTACTACTGGCCATCTTACCCAGTGTTCTCAAGTGTGGATGTGTGTCTTGAAGCTTCTCACCTACCACCTACCTACTCACTAAGTAAATGCCTAGACCAGTCATCCTGCAGCCTTCTGTCTGGGACTACCCTTCTTTGGTTCAATCCTTCTGGAGGTCGCCTTAAGTCGCCCCCCCATATATATATATATATATATATATATATATATATATATATATATATACACACATACACACACACACAGATATCTTTGTGTATATATATATATATATATATATATATATATATATATATATATATAT
>CAJRST010002224.1:17446734-17495372 GCA_907169785.1 Menidia menidia | reverse complement strand
ATATATATATATATATATATATATATATATATATATATATATATATAGAGAGAGAGAGAGAGAGAGAGGTGTGTCTGTGTATATAAGTGTCTGTGTGAGTGTGTATATATGTATATGTTTTTCAGTTAGTCAAGGAACCTTTGGATCTATCTTTAGAAGCGATCAGTTTATCTGAATAGGGTGTGTGGGAGCAGGGACCCCTCTAAAACCTGCAGGACAGCGGCCCTCAAGGCCCGGAGTTGCCCACCCCTGCAATTGATAAACCATTTCTTTCTAATTTCAGCAGAATTAGACTTTAACTGTTGCCGCTTTCCTACCTGGTTCAGGAGTTTCAGAGTTTGATGATGATGAAGCAGAAGATGCCCCATCTTCATTTATGGTTCCTTGAGACAGAGATATTGCTCTGCTGGGAGGAAGCTTCATGCCAAGCTGCTCTGCCATTTCCACATGATCACTGGGATGTATATAGTCAAATGCACTGCTACCAGTCAGTTCCACCTGTAGAAATAACAAGAAACAATAATGTTAGTCTCCCTTTCAGTCTTGGTTCGTTTTTCTTTATTCCACTTATATATATATTTGTCCTGTTCTTTCTTCATCTGTGTTCTCTAAAAAAGTTGAATACAGAGAGTTTCGCAATATCCTACATTTGAGTATTTTGCCAAGGACACACATTTAAAGCAGGGGTGTTCAAAGTCAGTCTTCAAAACACCCGATTCCTGTCAATGAACCATTAGCAGGCTTCTGCCAGTACTTGAGCAAAGCTTAATCTTTTGAATAGATCAATCTAATCAGAATCGGGAATTAATTTATATAATTAATTTCTATTCTACAATGATGGAAGAGCAAAAGAACAATGTCATGATCAATTTCAGCACTGTGTTCAGACTGGGAATCCCATATGTTGAGCAACTTCTTTGCTGGCAGTATTTAGGATTCATTTCCAGTCTTCTTCTCACCTTACATGCACGTTATTGTATTGATTGATTTAACATTGTATGCTATAACATAATCCATTGAAATAACTGATTGTCTTATTCCTTTAAGAACTATACTTTTGTGTTAAATTCTCTGGCTGTGCCCACAGATTCTCTTTTTCTCTCTCTGTTGCATTAAACACGGGTCTCAAGGTCAACATACACACACACACACACACTTTGTTACCACATTACAATGCCATCTGCATGAATTAGGAGCTGGCCTCTTCATGTCAGAAGTAACTGGCCAATAAGCACTCGGTTGGTTCCAGAAGATAATTATCCAACACACCCGGATTTCAAGGCTCTTTGCCGACTGAGACCCTCCAGGAGTCTTTGTGAGAGCCCAGCGGTGATATACATTACCTGTGACCCAATAAATGGAATTGTTGTACTCTTGATCTACTCTGGTTTATTCTCTGGTTTCCAACTAAAGAATCCAGCTAACAAATGGTGTCGTGACCCGCATTGGCAAACTCGGAGACTATGTCAGATTGGGGACCACTGGAGTCCATCAGAGGAGACTCTTTTCAAATAATTGAAGGCCGACAATCAAAAGGTAAGCAGAATACCTTTTTTATATGAAAATTCTGCACATTGGGCAGACCAAAACAAATTGTCTGAACATGATCTTTTTGTGAAGGATAAAAAGCCTGTTGCCTGGAAAAGCTAGTTGCCTGGAAAAGCCCATTGCCGAACAGTGCATAAGAATACTGTCCGATGTCAATATATATATATATATATATATGGTTGATATATATGTACATAGAATACAGGTATTACTATTCCTTTAAAGATAAACTCTTTATGAAGACAGGGATAGGTTTGTTATTTTTCATGCAAATGTGCGGTGGTTTCTGTCACGTCTGGTGTCTCGTTATGTCATGATTACCTATTGTGTACACCTGGGGTTCCCCTCCCTCATGTGTTTAAATAGTCCTCGTTTCCCCTTGTCTTGTGCGAGTGCGTTTTCGTCTCTTGTCCGTTGCGTCCTTCTTGTCCGTCTGTCCTTTGTCACCCCCACGCCAGGTTTGCTTTTTTGTCACAGTTTTGCCACAGCTTTGTCACAGTTTTGTTAATCTTTATTTTGTTACTTTGTCACAGTCATAGTTTTCCCACAGTCTTGTTTACTTATTGCTTTGATACTTTTTGCTCACAGTTTTCCACAGCCTTGTTTTGTATCATGTCTGGACTTCCACCCTTTTGTTATAATAAACCCAGTTCTCCGTCATCTCCGCACCTGAGTCCTCCCTCAATGAACCCACCTACATGACAGAACGCACTCGCCAGATTGGACTCAGCGGAGACACCTCGGAGGAGCGGCGGCGACGGTGGCGGCCCCCCCCCCCTTCTGCTCTGAGAGAGCCCATGGGGGGGCTTAGCCACCATGCCCAGGAGGAAGCAGAGGCCGGCTCACCGGTCCGTCCTCCTGCCCGTGAGCGAGCCCCGGGCTCGTTCACGCCCCGCAACACCCTCCGGCCATGGCGGTGAGCGAGCCAGGAGGGCCAGGAGGGCTCGCTCACCTCTCCACACCCTCCGACCATGAGCGAGCCTGGGAGGCTCGCCAAGCCACGTTTTCCTCTCCACGCCCTCATCGTCCCGACGTGCCCATGGCCCAGCCAGGGAGGCTCGCCACGCCTTCGTCATCCCGACGTGGCCGAGCCAGGGAGGCTCGCCACGCCCACGCCCTCGCCATCCCGTCGTGCCCGTGGCCGAGCCAGGGAGGCTCGCCACGCCCTCGTCAACCCGCCGTGCCCGTGGTCGAGCCAGGGAGGCTCGCCACGCCTACGTCATCCCGCCATGCCCGTGGTCGAGCCAGGGAGGCTCACCACGCCCTCGTCAACCCGCCGTGCCCGTGGTCGAGCCAGGGAGGCTCGCCACGCCCATGTCCCTAGCCATGTCCCTAGCCATGTCCCCAGCCACATCCCCAGCCACGTCCCCAGCCACGTCCCCAGCCACGTCCCCAGCCACGTCCCCAGCCATGTCCCCAGCCATTCCAGGACCACGCATCACAAGTCCATGCTGATGTGCGAGCCCTAAGGGGGGCTCGCCAACTCGGACAGGAACCCATGAGCGAGCTAAGGGGCTCGCTCCTCAAGTCCATGCCGGTTAGCGAGCCGGTGGATGCTTGCCCAGCCACCAAGTCAAGTCCCACAGTCTAGTCCCGTTCCATGTCCCGTTTCATGTCCTGCCCCTCGCCATGTCCCTTATCAAGTCCCTCGCCACGCCATGTCCCTCGCCCAAGCCAAGTCCTCAGCCAAGTCCCACAGCCAAGTCAGACGCCATGTTCCACGCATTGTGTTTCTTCCCTCTGTTCCTGATCCCCCCCCACCCTCCCGTGGTCCTCGTGTGTGTTTAGGGCCGTCTGGGAGCCGTCCCTTAAGGGGGGGGCTCTGTCACGTCTGGTGTCTCGTTATGTCATGATTACCTATTGTGTACACCTGGGGTTCCCCTCCCTCATGTGTTTAAATAGTCCTCGTTTCCCCTTGTCTTGTGCGAGTGCGTTTTCGTCTCTTGTCCGTTGCGTCCTTCTTGTCCGTCTGTCCTTCGTCACCCCCACGCCAGGTTTGCTTTTTTGTCACAGCTTTGTCACAGTTTTGTTAATCTTTATTTTGTTACAGTCATAGTTTTGCCACAGTCTTGTTTACTTATTGCTTTGATACTTTTTGCTCACAGTTTTCCACAGCCTTGTTTTGTATCATGTCTGGACTTCCACCCTTTTGTTATAAGAAACCCTGTTCTCCGTCATCTCCGCACCTGAGTCCTCCCTCCATGAACCCACCTACATGACAGTCTCCTGCTTGATAGATATTTTTACTGTGTTTGTGTTAGCGTATTGGACAGTGTAGGATGTTAAAAAATTCTTGCACCAACACAGATCTCAAGTAGTTTTTATGTACGAGGGTTTGGAATAGATTAATAGGGGATGTTCTAGTTAGGGTGCTACAGAATTGGGTGAATTAAAATGAGTGACCCAGACTGGGCTACCCTTAATGTTTGAGCGTGCATGACCATAGAGTGGCCATTCCATAGAAGCTTCTCAAGCAAGTCATCACTTCGGGCATCGTGCCATTCACACTCACAGTGTACACATGTAATATTTTTTATTATGTCACAGAAGACTGTTGAAGGGTGGAAAGTTTGTAAATCTGCTTCCGGTGTTAGCTGAAATACCAGAAAGATGGCTGAGGAAAGTTCCAAAGAATGACACACAGAATAGTGTAGAAAGATTTTGTAGAACAGACAAAAGTAATGCAAAGACAAGGGATGTTTGGACACTGGGAAAGCATTCTTCCTTAGTTTAGTGATTTTCCCACATTCATGAAGCAGACCTCATCCACTTTGGAAGTAGCCACAGCAGCGTTACATGAGGCAGGCCTGCTGAAGGAAGGGAGGAACAGTAAAGTGATAAGACAGGCAGAGGAGTTGTTGATTGACTGTCAATGTTTTCTTAGTGAAGTTAAATTCTCAATACGCTCATTGTCTTCTGTGAAGCCTCAAAGCAACCGTTTTTAATGACCATGCCTCTTCCTAAGACACACATATCCACAGTACCAGACAGGAAAGAAGTTGAACAGACTCTCAACTCTTCCCCTTTAACCTCTCACCCTCTTCCCAATGAAGCTGCGCGTGCGATGTTACAACACAAACATCAGACTTCCCCACCGAACCGCACACTGACAGCACAGAACAAACCTTCCTGATAACACACTCTCAGGTTGAGAATTCTGTGACTGAGACTCTTGAAACACCAACACACATGCACTTGGAATTCTCTCTAGTGCGACCATTCGTTTTCACAGTTTTTTCTTGTTAACTTGTTGGACAGACATTTTGTGTTCCCTAAATGTTTCCTGTTTGTGGCCCCCAACTAGGTTGACATTACATTCCCTGATGGGTCAGTGCACAGATGTGCAACACTGCAAAATGCCATCTCTCAACTGAGACGGAAAACAAAATATACTGGTGACCTTGTGACCCAGACAGCAGGAATTTGGTGGGGAGTGATGGATGATTTCCCTTCCTCCCCACTATTCTCTGCCTTATCTCTATGACATCTTGATGTGGATGAAAAGAACGCCTTTGTGAACGCAGTTCTTTTTCAAAAGGGGGAGAGTAGGAGAACTACAGACAGAAAAGTGTTGATGTACATGGCTTCCTTCATCATTTGACCCTCTTTTGTGACAGACACAGCCTTGATGAATTTGAGCTCACATCAATTGAAAGCTCTGCTAAGTAACTACTTTTTTATCATTACCAGGTGAGAATCAAAAGAAAGTGTGTAACAATAAAATAACACTGATGATTGTTTCTCAACAGGTTACATCTTAACAACCCATAAAAGCTCGCGAGCAAACATCTCCTGTTGGAGCATCAGATCTGGATTCCGTGGAAGATGATGAAACTTGGTTTGTCCAACCCTCGGAGGAAAGTAAATCAAGTTGGAGAGGCTACAATGAGAATCTAAACAACTGGATCCACAGTGAGCATACTTAAGATTCTGCAGAAAGACCCATAACTGAGGTTCATACTTACTTGTGAACCTCACTGTCAGTGACTAAAACCCGAAACTTTACCACAGACTTGACAGACCCCAACTGACAAAAACTTTAAAAAAAACTCCATTCTGGAGACTAGGTTTCAGTACCCAGGTACCTGTATTTTTTTATTATTGATTTTTTTTTTAAATGTATTATCTTGTAAATACACTGCTTCTGTCTTCTTTTGGATGAATGTGCTGGTGTATTTGTGTTTTCCAAAATGTTTGTATGTTCATATTAACTTTTGAAACTTGCAGGTGAAGCTGTGCCACTGGTCCCCCTCTCTGAGCCCGGAGAGGAGGTGACTGACAGAAGAGGATGGTGACGAAGACCGCTGATTTAACCCTAGACCCCTGTAGTCACTGACTTCACTAATTTTACTACATACTCTCATAAGTATGCACACACATAGAGATGTGACATTCATAGTGTTCTCTTTTCATTTTTCCTATGTTATCATTTCTTTTTGTGATGTGTGTTTGCTATATTGCCATCTTTAAATTTCTATTGCTTGTCACTTCTCTGCTTATCTAGTTTTTGATGCTGTCAGTTGAGTAATGAAGGTCACACACTGTTGGTCCTGATACCATGATGATTACTCCTGATATGAAATGTTTAGCACTCACACTTTTATTTTATCACTTCTCATTTAAACAGAAAATGATCATTTATTATTTTAAATTGGATCATTTATGCCTCATTTTAGAATGTTAACACCATGGACCTGTTTAGTATTTCCACATGCATGTTCAACCATGATGCAAAGAAGAACTGCTTACACATATTGCTTACATTTAGGTACAAAGATCATGACATACATATAGGCCACATAATGCAAAAAACATTTGCTTAAATATCCACTATATGATCATGTGATTTAATTTGTTTGATAGTTTAGAATTGCCGTCTTTTCCCGACTATAGGCCACTATTGTTTGATTTTCAGTTAGCACAGGCAAGCAGTAGATACGACAGACATTGTGGTCAGAATCAATCTAGAATGATGGATGCTTGAAAGTCTAATAAAGATCTGTTTGGTGGGATGCCACCTAAAAGCGCCCAGGAAGAATTGTCATCGGACAAGGCGCGGCTCGTTTTGGACACATTCATCATGAGAACCAACTCAATCCCTGTGGTGAGTCCAGGAGGTTTGAGAAGGTCTCTGCAACCCTGGAAGACAGTGTGAAGAGGGCACTACAGCTCCAGAGGCAGTTTCACCCCAGGATGAACATTAATATCGACACGGAAAATGACCAGTGTGTCACGAAGCTCATTTGAGCCAACACCGAAGAAGTTGAATGACGCAATCAGTCACTTTTCTGTTTTGTTAGACAAGGACTTTTACATTTATGCAACAGACACCTTTTAGAGACTAATTAGTTCAGGAGACATCAGTGGCTTACACTGAGGTGCTCTATTGGTGGGAAAATACTGTTACATCAAAAGGGGACTAAATAAAATCTCCTACCTGATTGTGTTTTTAACACATTGAATGAGTCACCCACTGTTTGAGGTCTTATTAAAATGGCTGCTGCGAGGCGTTGAGACACAATACAGGACTGACATTCCCACCATTTTTGACTAACATGATAAAATTATGTCAAAGGGGGGATTGTTAGAATTTGGCTATAATTACTCACTTTAACATTGTATGCTATAACATAATCCATGTAAATAAATGATTGGCTTATTCCTTTTAGAACTATACTTTTGTGTTGAATTTTCTGGCTGTGTCCACAGATTCTCTTTTTCTCTCTTTGTTGCATTAGACACATTTCTTTAGGTCAACATACAAACACACTGTGTTACCACATTCCAGTGTGATCTGTATGAATTAGGAGCTGGCTTGTTCATGTCAGAAGTTGCTGGCCAATTAGCACTCGGTCGGTTTGAGTCCTCCTTTTAAAGGGCGGGCCCAGCTCAGAAGATAATTATCCAACACACCCGGATTTCAGGGCTCTTTGCCGAATGAGACCTGCTAGAAGTCTTTCTCTGTAAGAGCCAGGCGCTCAT
The DNA here is from genome assembly GCA_907169785.1 of Menidia menidia. Lineage (NCBI taxonomy): Eukaryota > Metazoa > Chordata > Actinopteri > Atheriniformes > Atherinopsidae > Menidia > Menidia menidia. The sequence goes on along the minus strand of CAJRST010002224.1, from coordinate 17,487,842 downwards.
ATACATCACCTATGACCCAATCAATGTAATTTCTTTACTCTTGAGCTACTCTGGTCTATTCTAGGGTTTCCAACTAAAGAATTGGACTAACAGGTATACCAGAGTTATTTCAAGCAATCTTAATGTGGTTTTTGCACTCCCTCTGAGGATGCCTTATTTGTCCGGGATATCAAGACTTTCTCGATGCTCCTTGTCCCTGTAAAATGTGAGCATGTATACTGGCAAAAGTGTGCCAAACAAACTTTAGAGCAGGGTCTCCAGCTTTTTATTCCTCTGGAAGTTACTTTTACTAAATTAAAAAAGCCCAGAGCTACTCATGTTTCGTAATATTCATTTCCATCCCTCATTTCAAACAAACTCAATAAGGTTTCTTTTACGGAACATTTACCATATGTTACTGTTTACATCTCACATTCTCTATTAAACACCACACAAATATTATTATTACTACAAATAAAGATATGATTAATTATTCTTTTATCATTGCTATATTTGTCTATGTCACTGTATCACACTTCAGATAACTATTTAAATGCACCAAGACATCTAAAAATGAAATGTTATTATGGATCACTTAGAATTTCTATAAGCCAAGAAACAAAAACTTTACACAACATAACCTTTTCAATCATCAATATATCAGTATATTATAATTGGAAAAATCCATGTAAAGAACAAAAATTGCATTCACAATAAAAGGCGTTCAGTTCAGTTCAATAGTGAGTAGTGAAGTATGTGTGTAGTGAGTGTGAATGTGTGCAGAGGCTCAGCCTTTTTTAGCTAGTGAGATGACTGACTCTACCAGACATCCACAAACATTGCAGACAGTTTCCTTGCCATGGGATTGAACCAAGCTGTACATCGGCAATAGCAGACAACATTTCCTCCTAATAATGATGGTTCTTCAATAACATTTTCAGTAGGCCGTGGTCATGGCCTACTTTCGGGTCCCGCCTTTGGTGAACTGCTTTTTGTGTTTCATTTAAACTTTAAACAAGGGCTCAGTTTGGCCTTTTTTGACAGTTTGGTAAACAGACTGTTGCTTTTATAGTGTATCCAGGTCCGTTATTTTCTTTTTTCGTAGACTGCTACCTGACGAAAAGTACCGCGAAAAGTTGCCATGGACTTCTGTGAAATGGCGCTCCACATTACTTTTACCTTCCTTTTATTGACCGATACGCTGTCACCGCAGGTAACGGTTGTAAAACAAAATTCTCTCTCCCATTCTTGGTGAAAATGGTATGTTTGTGCACTTGTTGCAATTGTAAACTACTCTTCTCACATCACCACTGTCAAACATCAAGATTTCCAGCAGCGCAACTTTTTGATTGAGAGCTCAGTTTCAGTTGGAATGGGGCAGAACAACTGTGAATTTTGATTGGACATGAATTTAAGTAGATTTTTTGAGGTATCACTGGACCCTTTGCTAAGCTATTACTAGTAGAACAGGTAAAGAACAGAAAAAACAAAAGTCAATTCAGGAGGCAATAAGTAAAATAAATGAAAAATACATAGCCCACCTTGGCTTAGGTCTGCAACTTGAACACAAACATACTAATATTTATTATACAGCATTAGTAGAATAAAACAAAAAACATCAAGATTAAGATAAAAAAATGCACACAAATGTGAATAAATCTAAATCGTTTTTAACACAGAGGGGTTCCCTCTCTTGCTCAAATTCCTTGATGGCCTCTATCCTTTAATGTGCACAGCTAACGGGGCAGGCTTTCGTATCAGCTTTTTTGTTTTTCCATTAGAGACCAGCAGAGGGGAAGATATGGTGCTATTGCTAAAAGTGTCTCTTTTTTTCTCAGTTTACTGTCATGTCACTGTCAATCTATCAATACTTACCAAATGCCCAGCTTCCATTCTTGGCTACCTAGCACCACAAAAAGACTGTTTTAGAAATGCTCAAATGACAATACTTTCAACAGATTTGGGTTGGATTAATAAAAAAATAATAAATTAATAATGTAGTAATTGTAAAATTGAAACCAACCAATGTCCAACAACATTGTTACTGACAAAAATGATTTGGGGTCTCAAGCAGAACAACAAAGTAAACAGTTTTTCCTTTTGCATTTTCACCACTCTTCTCAAAACCATCTGTAAACATGAATGTGACTAATGGCGTTTTTTCCAATAGTGCCCTGCACGGTTTGGCCCGACACAGGTCTACATGATTTAGATGGTTTTTCATTTCAAATTATGGCTGAGCAGAAAGAAAACCCACTGGCATTTTGAGTCATTTATATGGACACAAGCACGAGAAAGCAATGAAGGACATTCTGGCAACTATAAAACCAACTAAACTTCGATGGTGAACCTTAGTGTCGGTTAATTTTTTAGGCATTTACAATGTTAAGGATCACACAAACAATTAAATCAGACTTCTGTTATTTCCCTGTTTTTATAATAGGCGGGGTTTACCTGACAGAGTCGTTATTTCATCATGTGACTCCCTGGTCAATCACCGCCCGGCAGTCTGCTGTCGGCTCTGTTCAGCCCTGATGGAACCCCAGCTGAAACAGTTATAACTGTTTAGTGGGGCCAGTTCCTATTGGAAATGCAAAAATACTGTGTAGAGCCGTGCCGTGCAGCACTGAGAAGGCACTAGTGAAAATGCACCATAAGTTAGTTTAGACTGGGTCATGTGCAGTGGGAAGGATGATGAAGTCACAAGGCTTAGTTTACTCTGGTGGTTTAGTTCATAAAGTCTAGGACACCACACAACACCAAAAATAAACAGTTGAGCTGTTAAAAGTGAACCTGTAGCAGTCAAGGAGCCTGACTAGCGTGCTAGTGACTTGAAAATTTACAGATTGAATTTCAGCTGCCAAACTGCCAATTGAGCATGTAGCTTTTTTGATTGCTAAACACCAACAGCTTCAGAATATTTTTAGAGATGTTTTCAAAGGTATTTATATTGACATAAATGGATAACTTAAACTGAAGTTATCTGAGGACGGTGTAATGCCACTTGTAGCTACAGCTAGTTTAGCTGAAGACAAAAAAGTTAAAACATCAAACTTACCTTTAACTGTTAAGTGGATCGAAGTGATCTGACTGCCATCAGTTATTTCAGCCTCTTGAGTATAAATGAAGACCAAATCAAGCCAGCACGCTTATTTCAGACAAAGTAAAACATGCAAGCAAATACAGTCACTGTTCTTCTCCAGTTGTCCAGATGCATGTGACTTGCTTTATGCTGTTTGCTTTTTAACCTACATATCCCTAATGCACTTTTATACTATAATTGACCCTGATCTGTATTATAATTATTATCCTCATTGAGAGTTTTACTTCAATTACTCAATACAAAAAGTAGAAGCGTTTTATTTACTCCCAGCTACATGACTGTAATTATAATTATAGCATTTCCCCGATCACAAAACCAAGGTGCTTTTATGGCTTCATTACTTTCAGATCTATGGAGAGCAGACCATCTCAACCTTTTTCTTATAATGCTGTTAGTTTATTTAAAGCTAAAATTGCCTGATCTACGTGGTGCAGAACCAGAGCCAGATTGCCTCAATGCGATAATTGAATAAGCTAGAGGAAAAACATGATCATGTAAAGTGAAGTAATATTCAATAAATAACTAAATAATAATTAATCTCAAATCATTTTTAATTTTGATTAATTGTATTAAGAACTATTTTAATATATATAGGATGTGAGATGTACCTGATTTAGATGTCTATATATCATCCAAAAAGTGCATACTGACATCCAAGCATGGTTGTGGTTTGACTTCCAAATAGTGGATCTACTTTGCACATCACATAGACATCAATTGGTCTTTGACCAAGGATGCAATATGGATGTGATGTACACATCCAACAGATGCCCACTATTTAGTGAGTAGTCTTGCAAATTTTCATTAACTCAATCCATAACCTCTATGCACAGAATTTCAGAAATGCAGTCAGGGTTAAGAGGGTTTTTGGTTTGGATTGCTTCTTACCAAATGATTGCAGAGTTTTTTCTTTATTTTTAGATGATAGGATCCTGTATCATTGATCGAGCAGAGACCGCTAATGCACACCTGAAAATTTTTGCACGTTGGAGCATTCCTTACTTCATTCAGTTTCTCTTTAACTCTCAAAAGCACGCTTATAAGCTTTTTTATCCTTCGATATTTCTGGAAAGGAATCACCTGAAAGCAAAAGTCAAAATAAAAAGGCTAAAGAGAGCTCTCTTCTTGCAACTTTATTTTTTATTTTTACATTAAAAAATCTCAAAAAGCTGGATGTGGAATTGTTTATCAAAGTTTAAGGTTAGAAAGAGAAAAAACTCAAAGAAATTTAATTATGTATTTATTGAATAGCTTAAATATAAGTTTATTTTTACATTTACATGTTTTGCATATCGTTTATTCAATTAGCGCATAAATGTAATGTAATTCTGGTTCTGAACCACACAGATAGTGGATTTTGGTTGAATTTAACTAACTACATTGTGGGGAAAAACCTGCCCCTAGCAGGGCGGCTCTCCGTAGATGAGGAGTAATGCAGCCATACTCCTTAATCATTTAAAGGGATCTTGGCCTCTGCTGATAGGTCAAATGCTGTAATCACGTGTTCTATGATGTTGAGGGATCTTGAGTGACTGGCTAAACCATGTCCATGTCAGGACCACTACAGATGAAGGGTGTATGTATTTGCCGGAATGCGTTACTTTGTTCGAGATAATCGGTCTGGTTTGATTGAAGAACAACATAACCGCCATTAGGTCTTCATTTCTACTCCAGAAGCTGAAGAACTGACAACTGTCAGCTAACTCTGGTGCACGTAAAAGTTGAACGTAAGTTTGGGTCAGTTGATCTAATATTGTATGTATAATGTTTTAGCTTTGCTATCAAAACCAGCTGTGACTGTATGTGGCATTGCAGCTCTTCAGCTAACTTCAGGTAAAATTGACCCTGGTTAAAATTAAATTATTTTTGAAAACAATGATAGTCCCTAAAGATATTCTGAGGCTGTACCTTTTTATATGATGCATTTAGCAGGAATAAAAAAATTTTCAATTCAAACTCAAAATTTTCCGCTTTTTTAATTTAATTTTAATTAAATTATTTAATTTTATTTAATTTAATATTTTGAAGCTAGTCAGGTTCATTAACTGCAACTGGCCCACTTGAAAAAGTTTAATGGTTTCTTTCAGGTGGTGTGTGGTGTCCCAAGTAAGGTAGGTGTAATGGCCTCATTCTCCCTCTTTGTATATGACCCATTCAAACAAGCAACAGCTCAACTAACCTAGATTAATGTTGATGGCTTTGAGATTTAAAGATGTTAAAAACGCCAAAGAGAGCTCTGTCTACTTCTCTATTCTTCTGTTTGAGACCCAACATAGTTTTATCAGTAACATTGTTCCTGGGACATCAAATAGTTTCAACTTGACAATGAACTACAGTATTAAAGATATCTAAGTTCTTTATTAATGTTGGTTGAAAGTTTTCAAACTTGATAATTTGAACATGATGCTGGTGCAGCTGCCAAGAACGCGAGGTGGGCAATTTCATTGCCTTGTTGTCATAAGTATGGACTGAGTCAGAAAAAGACAATGTTGATAGTACCACCTTCTCTGCTCCCTACCGTTCTCTCTGTTCACAGAAACTTCTGTTAAATGTGTCAACAGAAAAACTCAAAAGATTGCCACATAAATGTGTATGCTAGCCTAAGTGGAAATAACATCATAATCGACAAATGTAGTTATTTCAGTGTTCCAGAACAAGGTTGTAGGAAGACTGATTAACCTAAACAATCACTTTAAACAAGCATAACCTGCCTCATCAGTCACGCACTGAGGAGGATGGCTATCACTGAGGATTTTAGGAGAGAATAGGAGAATGCCTGTGTGATGAAAAAGCTCTTGATGCCCTGATAGCTTTTACATGTGTGGAAGAAATGTACATACATACACTCTTAGGGTCTCAGAGGAGTGTAGGTTAACTGTATCATGGATGTATTCCAACAGGTCAGACAAGTGGACAGAATTTGAGACTTTGTCCACAGTTCTCAATAGCTATGTATTTACACACAACCCCACCCATACACTCAGCACTGCTCTATAATTTGCAAAACCTGTAACATACAGTGCTGTGTATCTTAACATTTACTGGGATGGTATTGTACTTATCAAATATTTCTTTCAAATGCCATAGCATCACACTTTGTGCAGTTTGCAGATTACCTACGACTTTTTCTAGTAATGCAGATGGAACAGTGGAGAATATAAAGTGGTTACCCAGGACGGATAATCCATTGTGGAAAATCGTGGCACATTTTTTCCCCAGTAAAGTTTACTGACTTTTAGCTGCTGTTGTGGGGAATCTAGCAAGGTTTGCTGGATTTGGGCTGTATTGATGAACTCAAAACTATTTTTTTTTCTGTATATTTGTGTTTGAATTGCAGACCTAAGCAAAAGAGGGCTGTGCAATTGTGTTTATTTTTAATCTTTCACCTGAGTTGACTGTTTTTGTTCTGTTCTGGACCTATTCTGCTGTAATCCAATGTTGAAAATAAAAATGGAAAAAATCTTAGTTATGATTAATTTGTAAATTTTTAAATCTATGTATTTGCAATTAAATTGAATTTCAATATGATTTCTCATAATTTACTCATGATATTTATAATCTAAGAAAGATTAATTAGCCATAGAAACAACATTTACATCAACTGAATTTTGACCGCATTTTGACCTTAATTGGCCACTGAACCACAGATGGCCTATGAACATCTGGGCCCAACATTTGGTAGATGCTTAAAAATACGTCCTCTGGTTTCACAGTCTGCACCGCCAGCGGACCAAAATAGACAATGCAGCTTTAACACGAAAACAACTTCGTTAAGACAAGTCTGCACAGTATCAACACAAATTATGTCTAATAACAAAATAATACCATTATTGAACAAACGCCAGTTCTAATTACTTACCTGCAAAAATGTCTCAACCTTGAAAAATTACTTTTAGTTGCCACCCTCACATCTCATTGCACTAATACACTGGATCTCTGATTTATAAGTCTTGATTTTTTCGAGAGAAACTTGTACCACACATAGATAAAAAGATGTACATTTGCATTTAAATCCTTATAATTCTGAGAAGACTTTATTTCAGTTTTCACATAGAACAAATCTAAAGTCTGCATCACGTTGTCGAGTCCCTGGACTTGTTATTGAGTCCAGAAGCAGAAGGAAAGATACTGTTTAGGTGCTGGAAGGATTTGGTCCTGATTCGCGTAGTGCCTGAAATTCTATATGTCGAATCTCTAAGAGGGATTAACAACAACATGTTCATACTTTTTTTTTTTTTTGCAAGTGAGAGATTTCGTTCCAGGTGAATCTTATTTTCTCCATGACAATCTGTTCAAAACACTCATCAATATAATAATCCTTCAGGTTGTGCAGACTTGATTCGCTGTGCGTCAGTGTATTTGTTTATTTCCCCGGGAATATATATTGACGCTATCATAGGCGAAGTTATAATCATACTGAATTGTTTGTTTAGAAGCCTGCCTTGTATTTTGATTCTGCCCCCAGTCTCACAGAGACACTGCAGCATTTCACCACTCTGTCTTTTTTGTTTATTTTGAATGTACTAACTTGGTCTTTTGCACTCTCTTGGGTAGTGCTCTTATTTTATACAACACCAGAAGTGATTATTGTAAAGAGGATGCGTGCGATAAATCCAACTTTAATGAATCTCACAATTACCAGACAAAACATGAACATTGTAATTTATTTATTTTCCTTCATCTCCTCTGGACCTTCAGATAAATTTTGATACATTTTTAGTTAAACTCTGCTAACACCCAGCTGAGCCATGGGGCCTTCTGAAGGTAACACACTTTGATAACAGTTTTCCTGACTCCTGACTTTAATTTTGTCAAAGTGTAATCCCTGGCTGCATGACTTGCGACTTGATGAATATGTCTCAGCAGAAGAGAGGTAACGTTGCTTGAGCGATATCATTGGCCGCTTGAATTCAACTAATCTTCCACCCACCGTTTTCAATCTAGTAAACAGTACAACAGCTTGCTTCAACTTGATCCAGGAGGAGAGATGCAGCATTAACATTTCTGTTGCATTGCTGAGTTTTGCCTGAATAATCTGAATTTTAGCCTTTCTCCGGGTCTTCGGAAACCAAAACTCTGGGATCTGGATTTTTTTTGCCAAAGATCATAAGTGAATAAAGAATAAAGCTTCTTCCAAACAGCCAATCTCCAGACAACCGCAAAGCTTTGGCTGTCATCCCCTGGAGAAATAATTTAGCAGGATTAGAGATGGAATTCACGTACCTCCACTGGCACGATTGTCAGTGTTTCAGGATGGCTGTGATACGATTCGCCATGAACGTATTGAACAGCGGTGGGCAACTCAGGGCCTCAAGGGCCGCTGTCCTGCGGGTTTTAGATGTGTCCCTACTCCTAGACACCTGATTTTCATCAACACAACATCAGCAGTCCTGTGCAGAGCTGAACCATCTTTAGAAGAGATCAGTTTTATCTGAATCATTTGTGTAGAAGCAGGGAAACCTCTAAAACCTGCAGGACAGCGGCCCTTGAGGCCTGGAGTTGCCCACCCCTGGTCTTGAACCTTGTTGTTTCACTGTTCAAACATCAAACATCTTATTGTTATGCCCACTCATAGGCAACTGCTATTTCAACCACATAGTCTCTGATAAGTTTATCAGAGACTATGTGGTTGAAATAGCAGTGCTTCCTGGATCCAGAAAATAAAAGGTAGAACCTACTGTAGTCCCTTTAACAGCTTTAACACATATGGCACACTTGATAGTGTGCAGTCTTCTCTACCACCCCCTGTGTGGCTAGAAGTCTCCATAGTCTGTACCAATGCACTTCATACAATTTGCTGCTGAAGCCTTTCATTTCCATTGTGCTGTTCTTTTGGTTTATTATTCATAAGCAGCAATGTTGAGTGTGGCCCCGGAACACTGTTGACAATATACCTTTTATTTACAACTGCTGGCCATATGCCCGTAATTAAAACGGGTAAAACATAAACATTTGCACCTCAAAAAGTCAATATTTTCTTTATCCAACTTTACTTCCTACAGACGGTAAAACTGTAATGCTCTCCTTAACAGTGTGCACAGGGTTTTCCATTGGCATTCACAGGTAAGTATTTTCTGATTTTGTGAACAACTCATTACAGTGTTTTTATTTTCTACAAAGGAAGAAAAAACTATACCAATGACGATGGTATATGCTCCAGATATACCAACTTCAATATTGGTATCTGGAGCAAGAGACTTTGATCTCTGGTGGGCAAGCATGCATTTATGAAACTATGTGTTCCCATAAACTGGATGTATTTACTTTGCTTGTTTCATGTACTTTTGCTTGTTTTGTAAGAAAGTCAACAAGTATCTACCTTCTTTTTTTTGGGGGGGGGGGAATCACATGCACATTTTCTCAATATTTCTTTGAATTCGTAAGAAAGCTTCTTTATCTGTAACTTAATGTTAGTAGTGATATCTGTCATAGCATTGGATTATCCAGTGACAAACGGTGCAAAGCAGTGAAGTGCTGTGCCATCCTCTGCATTCGTTATTGGCCAGTCCATGCTTTAATATAGGCTTCTGCCAAAGGATTATTTTGGAGATGATCTAAAATTACAAAGTCTTTGCCTTAGTATATCCAGCTGTTGGCTCCATAAGGATTGCAGCTCTTCACCAATTTATGTGGCTGGCCACTGGTGTATTGCAAATGAAACTGTTATACCACTTGTGCGGTCTTCTGTGCTGTGCTCAATAGATTTGTAGAAAGTCTGATATAGAAAAGGGTCACCGTTAAAGATTGAAATGTTCAAATCAGGAAGCAAAGTGGAAGTTAGTAATACTGGCATGGTGATTTATGGTCTTGCACAAGCTGTAAAATATGGCCCTTTGACTAACTCCAGGATGTAAATATAAATGTACACGTAGGCATGTGTTTTCCACTTTCTGCCCTTTTGTATTGTTTGCACTGCTGCTGTAACCTGAATTTCCCCACTGTGGGATCAATACAGTAATGAAATCTAATGCACAAAAGTCTCATTAACAGTTACAGAAATTGTTTGATTTTAAAAACGTTGTGCAACAAAATGTTAAATAAGTTGACAAACTTCCTAATGTACAGCAGCTCTTCTGTTCCAAGTAGGGTGACCATATTTTCCAAAAAGGAGGACGCTTTACCCAGCCTTGAGATGGATTCAGACAGGCTTCTCAGATGTCAATGAACGTGCTTTCTTATACCTCAATGGTACAAAAATAACTTCAGTAGTAAAACACAATCTGTAAAAACCAGTAACAAAATTATTGCCCTCTTTTAAAATAAATGAATAAAATCAAATAATGTTCTAAATAAGACCTCTTCTGTATTAGAAAATACACCTACTATTGATTTTTTTGTGATATCAGAGTCTGAAAATGCTCTTTTTAGCAAGATACTGGTGCAATCCATGGACCTGTAGCTGTTGTGATCTTTCACAGTATAAAATGCCATTGCACCTTCAGCTGCATTTACAGCATCCTCTGTTTTCCCAGGTCTTTCCAGGTCATCATCTGAAGTGGTGTAGTGTCCACTTTGAATGTCTTACATGACTGTTTGCAGTTTTTTCTATCTGTTCCTTTACTTTTTCGTTTTGATTTAGCATCAGACACTGGTAGTGACTGTATAATCATGTTCGCACGCTTTACTATTTCTTTTTCAGTAGAGAAAATCAGACTTAACTCTAGTGCTGTGATGCTGCTAAGACTACATGCTTGACCCGAGCCATGGTTTTGAAACAAAATACACTCCAGTATTATATCAAAATTATCCCATTACAGTTTCTCTTTCAGATTCCCTTTTATGATTGACACAATGGGATGTTAACCAGTGTCAAAGCATGGCAGTGAAAGACTAGATTTTGTTTGAGCATATGCAATGGGATGGCAGCATTCTCTCTACTTGCAGTCTGTTTGTTAAATCCTACTGGCTAAATTTGAATGGGATCTTTAAAATATTGAAATATCTCGCTCATGTTTTTACTTGAATTCTATGGAGTCCCTTCAAACCCTCTAACATAATTATCCATGGCATGGTGAAAGAAATCTCAGAAGTTGAAATGATGCCAAATAGCATTCTGAATAATCTGTACCTGGCAAAAGCTGTGTTGAAAGTGCAGTGTTATGAGCTCTTGTCATCCACCTGTATGTTCCAGAATCTCCGCATCCATCCATTATCATTACCACTTATTCCCTGATGGGGTCACGGGGAGAACTGGAGCCTATCCCAGTGATCAATGGGCGAGAGGCGGGGTACACCCTGGACAGTCTGCCAGTCCATTGCAGGGCCACACACAAGACATACAAGGACAAACAACCACACACTCCTCCTAATGGCAATTTGTTATGTCCAATCAACCTAACATGCAGGTTTTTGGACTTTGGGAGGAAGCCAGAGAACCCGGAGAGAACCCACGCATACACAAGGAGAACATTCAAACTCCACCCAGAAAGGTCCTGGGTACCCTGGGACTCGAACCCAGAACCTTCTTCCTGGGAGGTGACGGTGCTAAACTCATACTTTTGTATCTAGTAATGCTCATGGTTTATGTTGTTTTTAAGAGCATCATGGACCATGCATATTCTAAGTTCTTTTTGTTTTTGCTTTTGTGACTTACTCTGTAAGTTCCTCAACTTTTGTTAGAATTTTTTTCTGACACAATAATTGACTACAGTGTTGTTGGGATCATTAACTGTCTTTGGATGTGGCTCGACTAACTTTGCATTGCACATTCTCTATGCCTCTTCCATGGTTAGTTTAGCACCACTCAGCAGTCTTTCCCATGTCTGCATATCATGACTGCAATACAAAAATTGATCATGGAATCTTTCAGTTTACAAACTTTATGATTGCAGCCTCAAATCCATCAAAAATCACTGATTGTTGCACGGATTGGGTTGCACATTACACCTTATTTTGCAGGGTGTTGACAGCCCAAGAAGTTTATGTGAATTACAAACATGAATGTGTTCTCTGTGTCTGAGCTCCTGCGTTATTCCACATTAAGCCCAGTGTTGCCATACTTTACTTGTGACATGAATTCACCATTTGCGCACTAACAATTTCCCTGGTTTGTTCTTAGACTTCTAACAAAAGAATAAGGCTAAATTACATCTCCTATTGTTGTATCTTCTCTTCCGAATTCCGTGCCATCACAGATTTTGCCACTGTCTTTCCCCTCTTCTCCAACATACTGTACATGTCTACACCCACACACACACACACGCACACTCACACACACACACACACACACACACACACACACACACACTCACACCCACACACACACTCACACTAATGGTATTTCTCCGTTGCTTTTTTATTTTGTATATAGCATGAGTTTGGTAGATTTTATTAATAAAGGTATTATTAAAATAATTGTTCTGCTTCACTCTAATAACTGCTGGTTGTGAATGTCAGTGCTCCGATTCACAGCTTTCAGTATTGCAATTAATCGGTCTAAGTGTTTGAGCTAAGATGTTTTTACTGTGACTTCTAGTAACTGTTTAAGAGCAAAGCAGACCTTTTTTATATTACACTAAAAAGTTTTGTATAATATTGTAAAAACAAGAACAGGTATATACAATACAACAAAATTAAAGTTTTTTTAAATTTCTCAGGAATACGCAACTGAGCAAATGATGACAAATGGTCTGAATGACTCTTTTCTGGTTTCTATTCTGTATATCTTTATACAGTGATGTGAAACTTAAAAGAGCAATCATACGCAGACAAAGTTTGAATCATTGTCTGGGACACTGACAGGATATTCTGAAAGTCTGCACATAAACCACATATCATTCAAAGACTAGGCTTTGGTTCTTTGCTAAGCTAACAATGAAAAATCTACATGCTAGCATGCACACAGACACACACATTTTCCTGCTTCTTTAAATGGATCAGCAGAACTGGTAAGATTTTAAATATCTCTTCCTTTTTTGTAATGTTCTTTGATTATAAAGTAAGGAGAAAAGGAAAAGTAAAACAGATGGACAAATTAACACTCAGTTCACATTGAAAGATCAAGAGTAAAAAAATAAATCTGAATACGTTTTGTGATACATAGTTTAACTGAAGTGATATAAATTGGACATACCACGAACACTAACTTACCTGTGACAGTCCAAGGTAGATAGAAACAGTCTCAGAGATGTAGAGGAAGCGTCCCTCCTTGTTTAATGCAAATACAAACCCATCCAGAGACTGAAACACAGAAGGGGAACAAGAAATTTTGTTTACTCCATAAAAAGGTGGACTCAACCGCGACTGCTCCTAAGACATATTTTTGTCAGTAAACGATAATTGTGTGTAGTATAATAAAACCCAATAATAATAATCTAAAACATCTCTACTAAATCCCTCATGGTCCCAAGTAATGTTCTTTAAAGTAACACAGCAGAAGAGCAGAACATTTTCAGGTATAGAAACAAATAAAACCTGTGATTTACTTTAAAGGCCAGATTATTACAGATGAATACAAGCAATTGCATTTCAGAAGAATTACAGTGAATTGATTGGAATTGTAAATCCACTTTAAAGTAAAGATGAATTGTGTGTGTGAGTGTGTGTGCGTGTAAATCACGCTGATTTGGCATTGGACTAATCACTCATTAAGTCAGAAAAATATTGCTATGAACAAATACAACCTTACTTACTGCTGTTCTCAATCTCAGGGGAATCCCACAAGTTAGACATGTTTTAACTTATTCAGTCAGCGGCGTTAATAAGAGGTTAAACACATTTTATTTTTTTCCATTGTTGTTTGCCTGTTGTAAAATGCAAAAATATCTGTATGACACAAAAGAATCCTCAGTAAATTATGATTTTTGGAACAGTACCAGACTTTTTCAAATAAAAGAAACATCTTATCAATAAATATTTTTTGCTTGTGAAGGAATTATAAAGTGAACTGAAGTGAATGTAAATCACACACCATGTGTATTTTTCCTTTCAGGTTAAAACAGATGTTGATCCAAAAAGTATTAGATCTTGTACCATACTGGTTCTTTGCTTCCATTGTCTTATATTTCTAGCAGTTGCATACTTCATACTTCATGCATTGAAGTATGAAGTATGCAACTTTCTTGAAAAACCCAGGTTCCTCCTTAAGTGGAATAATGGGTTTTAAATAATACTAGGATTGGTAACACAATCAATGAAGGGACTCCTAGTGGAGAACATGATGCATAAACATGTTTTTCCACTTCTATGTCATTTGTTCTTAGAAGTACAACAATTCACATGGTAAAATTAGACAATGAAGCTATGCTATTATCTACTAAACTATTAAAATTACTTTGTTAAAATCATAGTAGAACTGGAACCTATCCAAGCTATGATTGGGAGATAGATTGCGAGTCCATCACTGGGTCAAAAAGAGACAAAAAGACGGATAACACACTGCACACACTGGCTGTTAAAATCAATTTATACTCGCAAATTAGCCTTACAAGTATGACAAAAGTATAAAGTACTTTGAGTAAAAAGAGAGAACCCATGCATACACAGGGAGAACATGTCAACTCCACACATTGACAACATTATTGATATCTTTACCTTGATTTCTATCTATCATATTTGCTATGCCTGATCAAACTATGCTTTACATTTATTCCGCCCTTACCAAAAATAAGCTTCTTGGGTATGGTACTGGAATGAGAGATGTATCCAACCAGGCACCTATTTGGTAACATGAGAGAGTACTAACATGGAAGTAATGTAAATGTACATTTAATTATAGCTTTGTCATTAAAATATATAATGTTTTTCCTCGTAAATCTTTTGGATGAGCTGCTAAATTGTTTGCACATAAGTGTGTTCAGGGTGCTAAAGAGACCCACCAAATTTGGCAATATTTAATGAGACTATATTAATTTTCTGTTTTCTTTTATTTTGGTCAGGGAATCATATTTCCATGCTGTTTTCAGTGTTTGGGTTTAATTAAAGCGCAAACTGTGATGAGCAGCTCTTGAACATTGATATTGTTTACCTACACTGTGACAGGGGGTAATGACACACACTATATTGAAATGTTGACTCTAACCCTCTTTCTACTGAAAATGTTAACTGAAGTTGTAATTCAAGGAATAAAAATATCACTGTTAAGAGTGGACACATGTAGGGCGTTTAATAGATAGAAAAACGGTGACGAAACCTTATAAACTATATTATTTTTGTAGCCATGTCAAATGCACACATTTTCCAAAAGACATATGGGCAAAAAATCATAGTGTCAGAGAGATAAATCTAAAGAGAGTGAGAGAGCCTAAATATTATTTATTTTATTTGTTTGATGAAAGTCAGAGTCATTCTGAAAGTCATTAGATAAAAAGAAAATGGACTTAATAATAATTTAGGTAATTTGTGTATTTAGTTATTGTGGTTATTTTGTAATTATTTAACGTTTCTATGGTCTAAGACTCTATTTAGGCATCACCTTTTAGTAATGCATTGTGGGAGTGTCCTTGCTGTTCACTTTAGAGAATGTGACTTTACACTTTCTTTTTTTGTGACTTTACACCTTTTTTGTATCTATTTACTATGTCACTAGAGCTAGCTCTTTTATGCATAAGTGGATTACCTCGATTGAATTCGTATTTCAGGATATTCTGGACATTTCTGTGGATTATTCTTTCATTCCCAATTTGTGAAATAGTATAGTCAAAATGTGGATACACTCAGGGCCAAGTCAACGAAAGCAGACAGTAAATTGACCAAGAAGCTTTCAAGGAAGCCAAGGCGAGGCACCTCAACGCTTGTCCCACAGTCTTTCCAATAATTAGATATGATCAATCTCATTGATAAACTAATAACAATGGATGATGTGGATACTAACTGTGTGTTGATTATCACAGCATTCTTTTAATTAAGTGTGTAGTTTAAGGACTGAAAGAGAATAATGTGGAGGATCATAGGAAATAGTTTGAATCTAAAACCAAGCACATAAATGGAGTCCTTTGGAAATGTGAGAATTGGAAGAAAAATGTCCTAAAAAAAGTAACAGTGAAAACATTAGAGTTTGCGCTCTGTATTGTGACGTGGAAGCAGGAACTTGTTATCCTTGCTACAAATAAAGGCAAAGTCGGAATGCCATCACAAAAGGTAAAAGGTTAAATGGCTATTGAAAGGGTAAAAAGACAGCTAAAGCTGAGAACTGTGGAGTTTGCTCAGTGGAAAGAATTGAGGCAGATTTAAAAGCAAAGAAATAAATGCATAAAATGAAACTGCTAAAATGGAAGTATGGCAAAAACCTTCTTCACGATGTATTCAACCTTATCTGGAATTTAACAATGATGATGATCATAATGAGGATGGGAACAATGATGTTGATGGAGATTAATTGAATATGGACAATCCAGAGGCAAGTACAGTACAAGAAGTACAATTGCTGCCACCTGCTGGATTAGAAATGAACAACGCAAAAAAAGGCATCCCACCTGTGTCTCAGTCTTCATCACAGCATGTTTCATTAACAACCAATCAACCAACCAAATAAAAAATTCAGTTAAGAGCATTTACAGCCCTCAACCTGGGGTTAGCTGAGGGGCCAGTTTTCGACTTTTGCTTTCAACTTGCAACCATAAAACAACATAAATCACAAAACCATATTGCTTCCTGATAGGAAAGATTTCAATCTTTAATGGTGACCCTCAATATCAAACTTTCATCAGACCAATTGAACACAGCACAGAGGGCTACACAAGTTATGTGGGATGAAGAGTATCATCAAAGGTTGGAAAAGGTGGCTTTCTGGACATTGGAGAGATCCATAAAAAATAAACATTCTGCACAGCTTCACCTTATTGTTGATGTGATTGGAGATACTATGCTATCTGGTACTGCACAATTACTCAGGTAACAGTCTATTCTTCTGAGTTGGCCTTCTGAAAATGTCCACCATTACAAGGCTGGAGCTCACAGCTGCTACAGTGGCAGTTAAGATGAATAAGCTTCTCAGAAAACAGTTGTAGTTAAAGCTTAAAGACTTAGCATTTCGGACTGACAATACAACTGTTAATGTGAAACAACAAGGTTCAAGATGTTGTGGCGAGCCGTGCGACAGCCATCCTGCACCACTTATGATCATATCAGAGGAGATATGTGAATTTTATCTCTAATCCTGTTGATTTTGTCTCCAGGGGACTGACACCAAAGCTTTGCTGCTGTATTGGGACTGGCTGTTTGGCCCAGGCTTTATTCTTTACACTTTGGCACACAAATCCAGATCACAGAGTTTCGGTTTGCAAAGACCTAGGGGTGCAGAGCTTAATATCATGCTACTCAGGTGCAGCTAAGCAATGCAACAGACATGTTGATGCTGCATTTTTCTTCCTGGATCAAGTTGAAGTGAGCTGTTGCATTGTTTCTCAGGCTGAAAAGGCGCTTTCACTTAATACTGTACTTAGTCAAACTCCATTTCACCCACACACCTAATTTTAGGCAGAATTGGAGACAACGGCAAGTTATGTAGTTTGAAAAAGGCTGTTAAATAAAGTTGCAATACAACAAATCTATAATGGCAGAAAACAAAGAATTGTAGAAGAGGAAAAAGGAGGAGAAGCATCCCCTACCCCCTGAACCCAACAGACAGAGGCCTTTCTGTCAGCCACAGAGTGTTCAGCTATCTGAATACTCTAATATGAGAGTCTTCAGAGAAATTGCGTCAAGTTATCAAACTTCACCTTCAACATCCATTGGGTCAAGGCTTTCAGGCTGATACCTCTCAGGATTCTCCCCAGGAAAAGCCGGGGTCCCGTTCACAAGTAGTTCTGCCAATTCCTGTAGTAATAGGTAACAGAAAGGTAACACCAAAAACACTAGCCAGATGATTGTAATAACTCTTAAACCAAGTGTTGAACTTAGCAGAAAATACTTTTTAAATTCAAGATTTTATTATCATTCTAGGGAAGAGTTTATTGTATACCAGTTTTATTGTATCTGTCTTGTTAATTATGTTGTAGTTAATAAACTGCACGTTAAACAGCATGACTATGGTTAAATAGATTTATGGTGTAAGCCCCCAAATTCTTCCAAAAATGGAGAGAGACCCTATTCCTAATATAGATGCGGCCTTCATGGTTAAAAGATGTATTGGTTACACTGGATTTTAATAAATTCCTCCTACAGATGTTATGGCTATCAAACTAAAAACTACAATGCTTAAACTAATAAGTCAAAAGTCAAATGATCAACTTCCTATGAAATGGTAAAACATTACAATTCAACAAGTGCTTGTGGCTATATTCCTTAACTAGTGTAAAGTAAACACTACTGTGGAGGGGGAGGTGTAGGGAAGGCTCAGGGTAACAGTGCCAGGGGGGGTGATTAAGCACACCTGGAATCAGTTGGCTAACCACTCTGCCCTCTGTAAAAAGAATAACGTGCTAGACCTGGAGGAGGAACGAGAGCGGGAGAAAGACCCGAGCCACCAGATCGGATGAACCGGACAACCAAAAAAACGGCCCACGCTGGGCGTGTGTGTGTGCGCACTTGTGTGAGAGGGTGTGTGTGCGTGAGTGAGTGCACACACGCTCGAATAAAACGTCTGAACAAACCTTGGTCTCAGGAGAACTCTGTCGAGGCACCCACGGTGGCAGAACTGCCACAACTACAAATGCAATACTTGATATCTTGCAAAGCAACAGAGAAACACGCAAAAGTTATGACTACATTTGCTTCGTCTTACATCTGAGGGATGAGATGTCAATGTATTGTATTTAATATAGCGTTACTGTTTAAATATAACTAACACCTGCAATTAACTCAGCCTTTGAATTGCTAATCCTAGCCTCAGCCTGGTGGAGAGCACCATTAATTCCCAGCTAAAGGATTATGGGTTCAAGTTCCAGGGGACCAAGTCCTTTTTGTGTGGAGTAGCATGTTCTTCCTGTGTCTGTGTGGGTTCTCCCCAGGTTCTCTGGATTCCTCCCACCATCCAAAAACCTGCATGTTAGGTTGATTGGACATTCCAAATTGCCGTTAGGAGTGAATGTGAGTGTTTATGGTTGTTAGTCGTTGTGTCTCTATATGCGTGGGCCTGCGATAGACAGCCGACCGTCCAGGGTGGACCCTGAATCTCTCCCATTTAAAACTGTGTTAGCTCCAGTCCCCCCTGCAACCACATTTGGGAATAAGCACTTCAGAAAATTGATGGATGGAAATGCATACCACATCTTCAGGATGATGCCATCTGAAAACACCCAGAACATAAAAAATCCATCACCTGTGACCCACAAAGAACTCATGAATTACAACTAATTTCTGAACTACAGTAGAACCTCTACATACAAATTTAATTTGTTCTGGGACCTACTTCGTAGGTTAAAATATTTGTATGTTGGTTCAAATATTCCCAAAAGAATACACAAATTCGTATAGCTCAAAGCCCAAAACCCATGATAACTCCTTAATAAATACTGCAGATACGCATAGTAATAAAACTAATGAATGATATGAGATAGATGTGAAAAGAAATAAATTATAAAGAAATAATCAATAAAAAGAGGTTTTCATTCGCACTTTACTTCGCAAACTGGCGATCGGAGGTTTAGGCTTAGCGATGCAGGAGAGGAAGGAGACGGTTGGTGTGGAGGTAGTAATGGTGACTGAGATACAGTACTTACTAATTTATTTACACTTACTTTCACTGCGTGAACTTTAACTTAGCTAATTTATTTTTATTAAATTTTTGTATTTCATATATATTTTTTCTATGACTTAGACGCCATAATAAATGACGTATGTTGAAAATTAATTCAGCTGTTGAATCGAGTATTTGATTAAATATCACTTCGTAAATTGGAAAATTCGTATTTTTAGGCAATCGTAAGGAGAGGTTCTACTGCATTTCATTTTCATTCTTTATTTTGTTATCTATATTCAAATATATATCGATCTGTACTTTTGCTTCAAGGATTGACAGATTATTTCTTAATTACAATAAACAATAACTAAATAAAATGTTAAAATTCACATATGAGTTAAATCCGTAAAATTGTGGCAGTATGTATTTATCTTTTTATTAACCAACTGTCTAAGTTATTTATTTCTATCTATATACATGTAATGGATTTTCATGTCATTGTTCTGTTTCCTGTTTTGTTTTGTAGTCATTCCTGTCTGGTCCCGATGTTGTTCCACTTCGTCCCTTCTGATGTCCTGACTCCTCCCTCATCACCTCCTCCTGTGTTTCATTGTCCCCTCTCCTGTCTTGTGTATATATACTCCAGTCTGTCTGTTGTTTGCTGCGTGTTCGTACTCCTCATTTTATTTGTCGTTAAAACTTTATTCTAGCCTTGTTATACTGACCTGTGCAGCCAACTTTTGACCACTGTTTTTGCCGGCTGTTATTGTATCTCTGCCTGATTATTTTTGCCTGCCCATGTACACATTTTAACCAACTGTGATTTTGGATATTATTTCCTGGAGTCGTGCATTTGGGTTTCAGTGTTACACTAGTGATAATACATGTCCAATCAACCTAGATGACATCTTTGCTGATTGAAACTAAATTTTACATTAAAATAT
This sequence comes from Menidia menidia, assembly GCA_907169785.1. Lineage (NCBI taxonomy): Eukaryota > Metazoa > Chordata > Actinopteri > Atheriniformes > Atherinopsidae > Menidia > Menidia menidia. The sequence goes on along the minus strand of CAJRST010002224.1, from coordinate 17,467,258 downwards.
CCAATATCCTTTTGCTCAGTCTCTCTGTTGTTACCAGGCACCAATACCTATTGTAAATCTATTAGTTAAGTATGCTGCATTAGGTACCCCACTACAACACCCATTCACTTCTTTAACACATTCGCGATCACGTGTATGGGAAGCTGGCATGGTCACATGAGAGGTAACTGGCCAATGAGACTCAGTCATGAAGTCCAGCCTATTGTATGTGGCGTCTCCAGCCCAAGAAGATATTTGTGAGGTACACTTGGGTATTGGTGCTCTTTGTGCTAGCAATCCTGTTCGATCACTTTCACATTGAGCGATGAATTACTTCACTTGTGACTGGAATAAATTGCATTTGTATTTTCATCAATCTCTCTAGTTGTTTATGGATTTCCAAAAAAAACACCGGGATAACAGTTTAAAAACTGAAAATTAAGGATCAGTTTAACAAAATAAAACCATAAAAAACAATTAATTAGATTAAAAGTGAAAAATGCAGATAAAATACTTTAAGTTGTCGTATGCTTTTAGCTTTGAAATCCAAGCATCATTGTCAGAATTGATGCCTGTTTCACTTCTGCAAGAAGACTGTTTTAGGAGCATAAAACTTGTTTGTTCCCAGGCACTTGCAGGAGACCAGTACCTGAGGTTTGGTCATTCGGCTCTAACATGTCAGAGATTTGGTGCCAGACCATAAAGAGACTTGAAAAAAGCAGAGCTGTTTTAAAGTTTATTCTCTGAGCTACAAGAAGCCATTGCAGATAACTGAGCACAGGACTAAAATGGCAGTATTTCCAGGTTCTAGTCAGACTCATGCAGCAGCATTCTGGATCTTCTCAGCTGTCTTACTAATAATTCATAAAGCCCAGTGAGCAGGCCATTACAGTAGTCTAACGTAGTACGGGTGGGACTTGAAACAGTCTAAATCTGTACCAGAGATTTCCACCCAGTCTTCTAACCTCTAAATAGAATCACATTGTATCAAAGGTGGTGCTCATGTTTAGCAGAATCAAGACTGAGACTTTGCCTGAGTCTGAGTTCAGGCAAATACTGTTTGTTACCTTGATCAGAGCTGTCACAATGCTTTGGTGGGGCCTAAAGCCTGACTGGAAAGTATCCAAGACATTGTTAGGAGAAAGTCAGTTGGTATACAGCTTTTTCCAGCTCTTCCTTAGAAGATTCTTAATGATGGATGTTTTTAAGCCCTTTTGAAATATTCCAGTCGGAAGTAAGATGTTGACTAGATGAGCAAGTTGTGGTAACAAATTCCTCAGCACAGACTTTAAGGAATCTAGTGGGTAACTCATTCTTCCAGCATGTTGAGCAATGGCATCCAAAACCTCTAAGGCACTTGATATGTGTAAGACTTTAATAGATCATCAACATTAGAACATAACGATAACTCTTTTTTCTTTAGACCCACAAATCTCTCCATAAGCTTCAACTGGTCCAGAACTCTGCTGCTCGTTGCATTACCAACACCCCAGCATTTTGTCTGATAACTCCAGTACTTCAGCATCTTCACTGGCTCTCAGTAAAAAATTGGTTCGATTTTAAAATCATTCAGCACACCTTCAAGGTGGTCCATAACCGTATTTGTCAGATCTTCAAAACATTTCTACCTTCTCCCTGTCCTTCAGATCTCCCACAACCAAGCTCAATACTATGAGGAGCAGGGCCTTCAGTCGCTTTGGAACTCACTTCCGCCGGACATCCATAACATTGACTCTCTTCCCCTATTCAAATCCAGACTCAAACCTCACCTGTTCCAGCTTGCTTACTAGCTGTGATTGCACGGCTCCATTTAATTCGACCATGTTTTATGTGTATTTCTCCCATATTCATTCTCTGTGATGTGTCTTTGGATAACTTGAAAGGATCTTATGAATAAAATGTATTATTATTATTATTATTATTAATCACCATACAGAAAGGATGTAGCTACACAGTACAGTATTTTTGGAAAAAGTATTACATGTAACTCAATGTATGTGAGTTTTATGTGTATAACTTTTTAAAATAAATCATGAAGTAACATTGTCCAGACATGCCTCATGAGGAGAAGCGGTTTGCAGCACACCTACCAAGGCTCAGTTTAGATCATTAAAATACATTAGACATTTTTTCTGCAGAAGTCAAAGGAAAGTTGGAACTTGATTTATTACACATACAGTTTACACCAGAAAAACTTAAGACCAAACTCAAATTATAGCGGCACGTCTAACCCAGGATTCATGTCAGCATCATTAGCAATTTGAGCACGCCTAATTTACCTGTATGGGAACAGACAAATCTTTTAAATTTTAATTGTCCAGCAACTAGTTTAAATCTGCATATTACCACCTTATGTATTATTTGATGTACTAAAAAGTACAGAGAATTATTTGAAAAAGTAAATACCATTTTTTTTAATGAAAAAAATATTTTGTAAACGTGACCTTCAAATTTATTTTTCATCATCCATGAAAGGATTCTGTACTGTTACACATCGATGTCTATTCCTTTTTAAAGAAAGGTTTTTTAGATTGTTGGAGTTGTTTGTAAAACAACTGAGTAATAAGGGTTAAGTCCAAGAAGAAAAGGGTGGCATGAGGGCAAAAGAGCATGGAAAATAGTGAGGTAGAGATAATGATTGCAAAACAGCAGACAGCTTTGTCTTCATTTAGTGTGATGACCTCATGGATTATTAATGGTTTCAGAGAGACACAAAGAGGCCAAACTCGGTGCAGTTGGATTCATTCGCCAGATGTCAATGGATATAACAAAGACACAAGTGCCTCAGCTGTTACTGGTGATTTTATAGCCATACTGCAGTCATAACCCAGATGTGATGAATCTCACGTGGAGGGAGTGTGCTTTGTACTTAATTCTAAAACACATGTGATGAAAGATCTATTTCACCTAAACAATCTCAAAGTCAACAACAGCAATGTACTTTCCAAAAATGAAAAAATAGATATTCCATGGGTACCTTTTAAGATAGACATAATAAGTAAAACAAAGTTTTCTTTCTGCAATAGCAAGCATTTTCCACATTTTTACTAAGGTTTCAGTTTATTATTGACATGTGCAGACACAATTTATAAAAAAAAACACAGGGCACATGTGGTCTGTCATATTTCTAAACTTGCCTGTGAGATCAGCTGGTATTAGCAAGGTTGACTTGAGTTAAAAAATGTGGTTAATCAATAGAATACGATTCTCAGTGTTGTATTTCTTGTCCACATGCAAGCAGCCTTATCTCTCAAAAAAGTTTTCATATATATTTAGGTGGGTCATCAAAGGCAACTGTTCTACTGGTTTTAGAAGTTTCCCTATTTCCACACACTGATTATAATTAAATAGATCCATTCAAAAGAATAAGACTTCCAATGGCGCATTAATGTGAATTATGCTGTGAATATTGGAACAGAAACATAAGGCAAAAGGAAAAGTTGAACCAAAAATCACACAACGAATGGGTGAGATGAGGAGGGAAATTGATAACCTACTCAAATATGAAACAGACCTGCAGCCAGAGTTAAAGTCAATGGCACTTTGTCTTTGCGAGAGGAACCAGACAGGGCAGCTACTTCAGCCCCATGCTGTTTGTCCTATACATCGAGCCATTAGCCCAGATGATCAAACAAGATAATTCAATAAAAGGTACAGAAATGAATAAACAAGACCATAAGTTTGTTCAAGGATGACATTATGATTTATCTAAAAAACATAATTAATTCATTTAAGAATCTTACAGAAACTTTTTAAAGATTTGGTTTCTATTCAGGTTATAAAGTAAATTTACAAAAAACTCAAATCTTTATGTTTACCTGCTCACCAAACCAAAAATGTAGGGAATGACAGATTAGATGGGAAGCAAAATCAATCAAATACTTTGGCATAAAAATGACTAAAGATCCTCCCAAGTTATATAGTTGTAACTATGAACACATCGAAAAAAAATGAAAAAGTAAGGGGAGATATTGATAAATGGTTTACATAAGTGATAAGATAAATGTTGTAAAAATGAAAATCCCACCATGTCTGCCTGTAGGTAGACCTGTCTTTGCCTGTGGCTGTATCAAAGGACCAATATCTTAAATGGCATAAGTGCACTTCAAAATTTGTATGGGAAGGTAAATGAACCCGAAAACACTATGCCACACTGCAGCTATGTAAATACAGAAAGGGGAATTGCACTGCCAAAACTAAAGGAATATTTTCTTGCTGCGTAACTGCGTCAACTACTCTACAGGTGTGATTAGTGATAAGTAGCTCGATGGAAAGATGTCTGCGTTAAAATTCCCAATTCAAACAACTATTGGGGTAACAGAAACCCCAACTCATATGAAAGATGAGCCAAATTGTGACCCATTGGTATTCTTTACTTTAGAGACATGGTATTCCACAGTGAAACTATTCAAATTGGAAAGGAAATTGGACTTTTAAAAGGGATTGCATTTGATGACACTTTTACACTAGGAAAATATGATGTCAGATTAAAAATTGGGCTGAAAATGAATTACAGCCATGTGTACAACCATTAAAAGAGGTGATATGAAAAGCTTTCAAGAACTAAAGAACACACATCGTCTAATGAATCAGGATTTATTTAGATATTTTGAACCTCCTGAGACCCTGTGTCCTCATGCACATTTTGCATTTTTGTCTCTCTTTACCATGATACTTCTTTTTTTCTTTCAGCTTTGACCTCTTGACCTCATAGCAGATGCTATCAGACACTGTTTGAAATCTAAAGTAAAATGGTTTTATACATTTCCATCCAATCATGTTCTTATTGTGTAATAGAAAAACTGTAAATGAGTCAATGGGACTGTCAGAACAAAATTGTAAAAACATTTAATTAAATATATATCTCATATATCTTTAAAAAAAAAGCTAAAATGCATGCCAAATAAAAGCTCGGGTCTCAGGAGGTTAAATGAGGCACGAAATCACATTCCAAAGACAATGTTTGTCACAAGGTAGATCATTTTTATGTTATTCAATCTTATTTGTTGGACTATGCCTTCATGGTAGATGGTAAAGCAGTTTACACAAGAATAGAATTGATAGCCTTAAGTGGATTAAAAAACAACTAAAATTCTAAGCAAGCAGAAGACTATACCTTTGAAGTAGAACTGTATCCAACTGTAGATGTTCATGGGTTAACCATGAACATCTACAGTTGGAAAAAAGGACAGAAAATATTTATTTGCATTTCTTGGCAGCAATATCATCCAGAATCAGAGCTTTTATCACAGATAGTTGGGGTAACACTATGAGTGTGCCATTTAAAAAAGAATTATCATAAATCATGGTTGATTTACACATCACATATCTAAACTTAGTTTTAGAGCTAGTTTAGGTAAGTGCACTTCCTCTAGTTAGTAGAAAGGCACTAACCTAATTATATATCATATCCGAGTATAATCAGTGAAAATTGTGAACTCCCAAATAGTTTAACTTTTATGCGATTTGGATATGCTAACTCTCTGCCTAACAAGTGCTGTATGAGTCTAAAGTAAGCGTGCTGGTTTTGTAAAATGTCCTTATTACCAAAGCATTATTGGATTTATTTTTAACTTGCAATCCGTCCAGGGTTAACCCCACCTGTCAATTTAATACAGACTTCAGGCTTCATATTAAAAAAATCCTGATGCTAGGGCTATGCACAATCAGGATGTCAGGTTTGATACTTTCCACAAGAACTTTAGCCCCAGCCCCTCCATTTGTAGTTAATGTGTGAATCTTTGAATCTACAGGCCATGAAACTTCCTCCAAGCCTTGAAGTTGTGAAATATATTTGAATGTGGGGCAAACTGAAGCTCACAGGACAACATTTTGTGGTTCCCGACTCAACATCCTATTTTTTTTTTATTGCAGCTGTACTTTTTTCCTCACATGCACATTTTTACCAAGTTGTTACACAAGTCTTTGGTCTTGTGTGTTTTTTTGTTTGTTTTTTCTGCTACCTTGGCTCAGGCTCATGCCACCTTCCAGTAGTGTTTAGTAACAAGTTAGCCAATGTCTATTACCAACGTTGGCCGCTTGGTTGAGACGTGATTCTAGAGTGACACCAATTGGAAGGAAAATATATCCTGTCAGCTAGAGCAAAGTACAGAGGACAGAAAGGTGTGATAACAAAAAACAAATTATCTATAAATATGATGGATACAAACACATAAGATGTAACATTTATTTATAATAGGGTGACCATATTTTGATTTCCAAAAAGGAGGACTCCTTGCCGAGCCTCGAAACGGATTCTGACAGGCTTCTCAGATGTTAATGAATATGCTTTAATGGTACAAAAAGGGTACAAAATAATTCTATTAAAAATAATTCTAAATTCTAAATAATTCTAAAAATAATTCTAAATATGACCTCTGCTGTATACAGCCTCAACAAAATACCCTCTAAATGTAATATGTGTCTCACGACACAAACTCAACAAACAAAAAGTGTCGCGACCGGGACGGTATGTGGGACTGTTCTTGCAATTCGTCTGTGAAGTTGCAGTTTGGTTTAGGCATTTTCTCTCCTATGCTGGTTGCTCTGCACCCTGTGTGGGTGTCTCGCTAGACCCTTCCACAAGGCAGTCCCTTGAGAATTACAACGGGCAACGAAGTACCGCAGTATTATCTGCCAGTCGATTTAACCATACGATTATGGTCCAACGAAAAACAGTGAAAACCAGACGCCCCGGACTGGATGTAAAAAGTGGACATGTCCAGGCAATGCTCACATTAACATTATTGCAGTGCAGTATGCTGCAACGAACTAGATGATGATGGATGAGGTGAGGATGAATGGCTGTGTAGAAGTGCACCATCATAGCAGGTTGAACTTCTTGCGACGGGAAACATCCTGAAATGGACTCTCTTGGTAGTTGAATTGAGGGAGTATGAAGTGGGGGGCCCTACTGGCAGTAACCTGTTGGCTCTATAGGCAAATTATAGAGAGTCCATGAGAGAGTCTGTCATTAATTTCAGGTTCGACGGGTCTGAAGTAATTTAATTCTGTGGTCCTCAGCTTCTTGAGAACAGGGATGGTGGCGGAGTCATTGAAGCAGGCTGGCCCATGGAAGATGTCCAGTAAGGTGTTGAAGATGTCTATGAAATGGAACAGATTTACCTGAAATGGAATTATAAATTCAAAGCCAAGTTCAGAGTTCAGGGAGACCAATGGAAAAACAGATAAGCTTTGAAAATTTTTCAGGGAATTGCACACGCACACTTTTCCTGACCTTTCCGACTTTAACCTTCCACTTTTAAGAATAGTTTTTGAACCTCTTGCATCTGCCATCAGACAAATCAAAGATATTAAAAGCATCCAATCCAAAAATGTCGAGCGTTATCCTTTATGTTTTTCAGAGCGCTTTTCAATCACTCCAGTAACTGGTTTTAGGTCTAAATTTCTGTCAAAGAAATGTAGTTCCCAAAATCTACCTGTACCTCTGCTACATTCATTATGACATTAGATAATTACTAGTAGACATCTCTCCTAGATTTTCATAGCTAGCAAAGCTAAATTCAATTAAACATTTTAACTTCAATAGAAAGCCATCTCACACAGCCATTTCACTCATAGGCAAGGAAAATTATTTGTTTTCAATATTCCCTATAAAACCATCCTCTACATGGTTTAAGTCACTGGACCCTTGTATTTCAAAATTTCTGAGGAAAAAATAGAAACTGCCGCTCATTAGATGTACTCATCCTGTACTCCAGTTCAGCATTATTGGCTGAACTGTCAAAGAAGCCAATATGTTGCCAAATGTGTAAAAAAAAAAGTTGAAACCGGCCTGTGTGGGATATACAGTAGAACCTCTACTTACGGTTGCCTAAACACATGAATATTCCAACATCCGAAGTGAAATTCGATCAAATGTTCGACTCGACACCCGAAGTAAATATCCAACATACGTATGATGTCGAGGTCTTAGAAAAAACAATATATAAAAATTAAATACAAATAAACAAACTAAGTTAGTTTAAAGTTCACGTAGTGAATGTTAGAGTAAGTTACGGTACGTACTGTATCTCAGTTACCACCTCTACACCTCTACCACCACCAAGGCAAATTCCTTGTAAGTCTAAAAACCTACTATGCAATAAACCTGATTTTGATTCTGATTCTGATTCTGATTCTGATACATCCACACCTCTGTCTCTTGCATCGCTTAGCCTACACCTCCGGGCGCCAGTCTCTACGGTAAAGTGCCAATAAAACCCCCTTTTATTGATTATGTCTTTAAAATGAATTTATTTTCACATCTCTCCTATATAATGCATTTGTTTTATTGCTACATGTAATCTGCAGTATTATTAACACTAGAAGTCCCAGAGATTTAATTTTTCCTGCAAGCCCCCCTCCCCTCTGCAAGTTTGTGTATTCGCTCTACCTCGCTAACTGTCCCTGTTGTAATGCAAATAAACTGTGATGTGACCAGACCTTCTACTTGAGACTTGATATAGGCTGAAACAAACTGGCATCATAACAAGAGCATGTTCCAAGCACTTTTCAGTACCTGGCCCTGCAACATCATAACTTTTTGCAGAAATATATTGATAATTCATATCTAAATCTTTTATTTAAGCAAACCTATTGAACAACCAGAGATCATAGGGGTCCTAGTTCCTGACGTGAGAAAAGATCATGACCATGCTTTTCCAACAAGGCAAGGCAGAGCCTATTTATATTGTCCATTCACCAACAGACTCATTCATATTGCAAAGCTCACTATATAAAAGAAAGAATAATTGTATTTTGTCTTGACTCGCCTTTTCATGTCATTCAAAATTTCAGCTTATAAAATGACAAACAGTATTGGAGTAACATTTATGTCACACAAGGAAAAGCCCTAGTCTTCATCTTACAGTGCTGTTTCATGTTTTCTGCCTTTATTGCCTTTTTTTGCATAAAAATGTTACTAAGGGCCACAGCGTAGCCTAATGGCTAGGGCGGGCGGGCCATATGCGGAGCCTCTGTTTGCAAGCGGGTGTCCTGGGTTCGATTCCAGCCCATGGCCCTTTCCCGCAGGTTTCCCCCTTTCTATCTCTGCCCCTTTCCTTTCAAGCTACTGTCATTAAAGGCCATTAGCGCCAACAAAATCTTTAAAAAAAAAATGTTACAAAGTTCATTTACAAGTCGCAGAATGAACTTTGGTGGACTATCTCTGGACCCTGTGCATGGCTTGTACAACACACGCTTTTTGTTGCAGCCATGTCCAGCCAAAGAGCTCAGTCTCCAGTTATTGATCGACTCAATAACTCTGAGTCGATCTGTTGGGCCTATTTATTCTGGGAGCTAGACTTCCCAACCACATATATTTCCCCCCGCCGCCAGGTTTTGAGCTGGAAACCGCTTTCCAGCGCAAAACCGACTTTGCACTAGAAATCACGAACGCCACTGTCGCTGCGGTGCAGCAGCGGATGATGTTTGCTTGTTTGCCCTCTAGTAAATAGGGCAGATGGTCAATATTGTCAGCTCATGAAGCTATTTTCATTGTACAGGTCAGTTATCGTCTGATCACTGCGCTGGTGGCTCCGCTGTCTGAAATCATTCCGGTGTTGGCGACACTAATGACGTATAACTAGTTATATTTGATTACAAATATGATTTCTGTCCCCCCCTGATCTCAGGTAAAACACTCCTTAATTGAACTAAAACCAAAACTGAAGGGGGTGGAATGGTTCTCCAACCAGTGAGCTCACCAGCTCTCTCCCTCCAGTGTTGAAATATATGGTAAGTTCACACAGCTTTTACAGCGTTTGCTTTATTGATAACATAGTTAAACAGTGTCCAATGATAGCGGCTCATGTTGAAATCATCTTGGCTTCCCCTACCCCACTTTGATGTGGAAGTTTAAAGTTTGAACTGGATACAGAGGTGGACTGCTAGCTAGCCCAATACTTGAGTAATATAAATGTAGATGGTTTTCACCGATAGCAAAGTAAATAAGTTGGCAAAATAATGCTTAAAATAAAAAAAAATAAAAAAATACTTTTGCTTTTCCTGAAGTGAGATGCAGTGCAGTAAAAAACAAGAAACCAGTTGACCAGAAACCTTCAAAGTGTGTGAAAACTCCCAGAAATAAACGAGATAAACTACCAGTCCAAAATGGAACCATGGGACTTAGGTTGCAGGGTATCCTATTCAAGGTATTTCTGAATCAATTTAAATAAAAACATTTTTTTATTAACTTGAATTTGATTTAATCCAAATTTAAACTTATTCACCTATGTGTAAGTGGCAGCCACAAAATATCCAGTTTTAAGACCCTACAGGTGAGATCATGCTAGATGTGAGCCAGCATTTTATTTCAAATATATATGAAAGAATGAAAACATTTTATTGGTATTGACTACATACATGCTTTTTGTCGTTTAATTCTCCAAGCAATCCTAGCATCATTGTGACCAGAGACATTGTCATTCATTGCTTGATGGTGTGCATTGTGGTACAGATTGACTCTTGAAAGAGTATTATGTAAGTTGACTAAACAGTTGCACTCAAAATTACTCAACCCCTTTGCAAACTACGTTTACTGGCAAGTATAACAAACTGTTAGCTGTTTGCAATGACAACTCTAACAACAACAATTTGAATAATGCAACACCATTCACAATTGGCTTCTCCATGCATATGTGACTGAACAGTAGATGTGTTTCTCTTTTTTGCAGAGAAATACATCACTAATCATCACAGAAGGCAACTGAGGCTTTTAGAACCAAGGGCTTGCTCCATGTTTGTTGAGCCAGCATATGCCGGCATATGCACTGGATCTCAGGTACAGGAGCTCAGGTACACACTCGCCGTTATTAAGACGCTCTTCCTTGAGTTGTACTATTTAAGGTTGTTCCCAAAAGTAAACACCTTGAAGACTAAGGTACTGACTTAATCGCAAGTTGCCTTAAGTTAAGGCACCAGTTTCAGTGTTCCAATTATGTTCTTGGTGTAGATACATGCAGAGGAGTGTAGGTTTTTATTTTGGCTGTCCCCAAGAGTGAACAGTCTGAAGAGTAAGGTATTGACTTAAAATCAAACTTGAGGTAAAGCACAAGTTTCAGTGCTCCAGTTATGTTTTTTTGGCATAGAAACATGCAGTGTACACACCAAAAGTGCTGTTAAAAAAGGTTCACATGATATTGTTTACTCTAAAGAGAACTGTAAAGTACAATGGAGTATTACAGCGTTTAAAATTATTAGAATTATTTATGAGTCTTTATTAAAAAAGACATATATTTTCAAGGGTTTGGCAGCAACAAATATGTCTTGCTGCACACATATTTATTAGGGGTGCAACAATACATGCTCTCAGTTCGGTATACACTATAAGTTGAACAATGTAGATTTTCAAACATGTATTTTATCAACTTGTCATCTGAAGATGTGCTCCAAGATCTGGTTTGACTACCCCAACTATGCTGCCTTGTCGAGGGCAGATCCAATGAGTGCCTCCCACGTGCATTCAGGCAAGTGAGACAAACTATGAGAAATTAGTTATGCACTCTGTTTTCCAAAAAAGATGGGTGTTTTTTCATTGTATGCACAACATTTATTTTGTTTTATTTGCTGTTTCGGCAGCATTTAATTCAAAAACTGTACTTTTGAAGTTTTGAAAGTAATGTTAGCAAATAATTTCAAAACATTACAAGCTTTAGAAGACATCGGAATTTTTCTATTCTTTATCAAAAATATATCTAATCAAGACACTAATGTATTTTCTTGTATTTTGTTATTTGGATCAATATATATATATATATATATATATATATATATATATGTATATCCACATACACTCTGGAATACAACTGTGTATGTATAGTAGATATTTTCTAAATACAACTTTCTACTATTTAACTAGATCTTGTAACCTGATGCTTCAAAAAATTACACTGATATTACAAATTTACGAAGACCTGTCCGTTGAATCAGAATAACACAGTATCAATCATTTTAAGCTAATTGTTATGGGGAGATCAGATACCCTGAGCATGAATTGAGTTGCTAGCTAGTTGTGAGCTGTTAGTTCATTCTGAAATTAATAGAAAAAAATGTAAGAGTGGCTGCAAGACCATAGCAGTACTTGATTTGTGTCTTTGTACTAATTCATGTCAGTTATGCCAGACTGGTCATAGAGCTTGTAAATAGAGAAAATTGTCAAGGTCCCCACTGGTTAGTCTTTAAATAATGTGATAATATTTAATATATGTCAGGGTTTTTTTCCCCTACAAAGCAAAAAAGCTTAACAAACAACTGTAATAGTAATGAATATATACCAGGTTTGGTAAGGGTTTTTTCCCCTACAAAGCAAAAAAGCTTAACAAACAACTGTAATAATAACGAATATATACCAGGTTTGATAAGTGTATGTATTGTTTTTCTTCCCTGTATCTTGTAAATGCATAGTCAAGGTGTGTCTTTATACAATGTGTATTTGTTGATGCTATACATAAAACATTGTAATTATAATGTATTGAATAGTTTATGAAGGGATAAAAAATTGCTGGATAAGATTATTTTGCCTTTAAATGTATTGTACATTTGTGAGTAAGTCTTCATTCAAGTAGAGTATCCAAATACATTTTGAAAACCACCACAAAAGACTGACTGAGATTATATAAATCAATTTAGAAAACTATGAACCATTCCTACCTGTAAAATGTGGCTACCCAGGTGAGGTTCAAAGATCTCAGAGGCAACCGCGCTGGGAATCCTCCTCCGTTGTGCACCAATAGCTAAACACACATATGTACATACAAAGAGAGAGAAAACACAGGACAGGACAGAAGAAGACTGGTGAGACTAAGACACATTTATACAAGCAAAGCTACAGTCACACACAAATATGTATCCTCGTGCAATTAAATGCACAAACACATACATGCACGTAAATACACACATACACATTTATACAGCCTAGCATGACAAACACACATGGCACAAGACAAGAGGAACCAGTCAGGTCAGCTCTGAATGGTCTGGATTTGTGCAACAGATTAGTACTCTTAATGCATTCTTTGTAACTAACTGCATTATTATTATGAACTAATGATGCTAAAAGTTTCATGTAGGTTCATTAGGTCAAACAAAGATACAGCAAAATCTTTTTATATGAATTAGATTAGACTATACATAAATTATATGGTCATGCAGAATAAATTGGAATCATTAACATAATGAATATTCCATCTTCATTTCTAAATGAATGATTATTACCCCACTTTTAATGTCATGGTAAGGATTAAAACTGCAATTTTTATATTGAATATCTCTCTTGTATCAAACCAATCATTGTTTCAATAGGCAAGTTTTTGCATATATACATATTTATTCTGTTCCACAGAAATTAATCCGAATTTTGAATGAAATTAGTACATCAACATTTCACTCATATACGTATTGTCGTATTCTAAAATAACAGCAACAAAAAAAATATAGTTACATGCAGACGCATATCCTAAAAAACTCTTTGAGGCTCAGGTCCTCTACCAAAAACCTCAGCGCTTGAATGTTCTATGTAATATTTTAGTTATACCAAGAAATGGGATAATCTGGGGTCCGTTTAACAAAGCAGGTTCAACAAACTCTGTGTGAAATTTAGAAAAACTGAATTTTGAAGGCTGATGTGACAGGGCTCAATCAGCTCTGGGTTTGTTTACCCAACTCTAAAAAGGAAGAAATTAATGGAAGCCCAATTCAACGAGTCACCATGACAACAGGCAAACAAATGTCATTTTATTTCAATACACTGAAACTTCAAACTTGCTGGTGCATGAGGAGTTTGAAGAGCACTGAAGCTGCAAAGGAAAGGGAGAAGATAGCTACTGGAAATATGCATAAGTTTACAATAACATTAAGGAAAAAAAAACTATTTTTCTGCTAAAATGGTAGTTTATTAATGTATTATATTTAAGGGGAGAAGTGCATATGGCAACAGCTGAGGATGAAGACTTGAAATGTTTTTCTAACGTGTAAGACTTTTGTATCATCTCATGGGGTACCTCCTCATTTTGATTCTGTTTTATATTACACAGTATATGAAGTGGCTGTTTGACTGGGCAGTTGTTTTCCCTAATGCTGTTTTCAAATACATCACTGTGCTGTATGAAACCTATTTAAATGAACAGCCAACAGAAAGAAGACAGACCCTGTAAACAGGTGGTTATCCACCAGTGGTGGGCCGTCAGGGCCTGCAAGGCCTTCTCTGCTGGCCTAAGAAGACATCTGAATAACAGACTGATTTGTATTATATTTTGTCCATGAATATTTATCAAATATTTCCAAATGGTCTGTCCGCTCCTTTTCATAGCTTTTCCACTGGTTGCGCTGCTTTCAGACATGTTTTTTTTATATTCAAGCAGTTAAACAATCACATTTCAGCCATCATTTGTTGCTTGGCAGGGTCAAAGTCAAAGGTGTCTGCGTGGAGGCCTTCACAATCCGTTCTGTGAGCCCTCTAACACAAAATAAATGTCAATTAAACTGTTGCTTTAACCAATCAGATTTTAAGTTGGTGACACCAGGGACTTCTAGCAGGCGTAAGGCAACGTCACTGTATTCAAACCCATTGATTGGATAGTCAGATAGCGTACCAGCCAAAGCTAGCAAACTAACTGAAATATATTTGTGTTGGTGTAATAGCTATTTCATAACCTCACAATGGCTGAAGGAGGAGAAGAAATTGATTTGGTGGCAGATTTACTGTCAAGGCCATTTTCAAGACGGACTTTTCATAAAAAGTAACTGAGTAAAATATAGCTTTTTCCCTAAATAATATTGTGAGTTTCTCAGGACATTATTGATGTTTTTTGGGGGGAGGGAGTTGTCGCAGCTGTAGTTGCAGTAGTAGAAGACTTGTGCACCCCTGATCTTTATACTGTATTTCCACATAATAAGATGATTTTTATAACCATAAAATAGTTATTGAGGGGTGCATTGATTCAGACGGAGCACTACTGAAGGCCTAGGTGTAAAATGTACGGTCCGCCACTGTTATCCACAACGTCCACCACTAACGGAGGGCTATATACAGTCATGGAAAGAAATATTAGACTTGTTAATCTTGTTAATCTCTTTCTTGTTAATTTTATTGTAACATTTTTAAAGGTACATTTGTTTGGATTAATATCATAACAACAGAAGTAGCCCATAGGTGTTTCTTTGGTGATCATTTTCTTAAGTGAATCATATCTTTAAGATTGGTATATGCGTGTTACAAAACAGTCCCCGGGGGAATATTGAAACTCGTACACAGAACTTTTTTTTAAACGAAGATCTTAAATCTAGCCAATTTTCCAAAATTTCCCTGATAATTTCCCTAATTATAATAATATTTCTTCCAACAACTGTACATTGTTACATTGTAAATGTAAGCATACATTACTCCAAAGATTTTGCCAAATAGTATTTTGAAGGCTATACTGAACTATACCGTTCAGTATACTGAACTATACTGTTACTTCGAAACAGCTGTTAGAATGCCTAATGCTGAAAGGAGGCACCAGAAGATGCCAAAGAAAATGAGTAAAAAACAAAAACACAGATCATAAAGCATAATAGAACCCTGAAATGTGGCAAAAAGTCAGTTGAACGTAGAATAACAATGGCTAAAGGATACTTTAAAGATAACCTGAAGAGTGGAAAAAGAATGGCAAAAGGATTAGAAGAAGAAAAAAAATTGTAAATGGCCTTGAAACTTTCATAAAGGTACCAAAATAGTGTAACCAATTGGAAAAGGAGAAAAATTAGCTGCAAAACAGATGTAAGCTGAACAAATTAGAGGAGAAAAGGACAAAAAAGGCTAAACTGAAACTCAAACACGTGAATCCAAGTTAAATGAAGTTTCACATCAAGCTAAACCGTAGAGTATGAAGATGGTCAAAGGTCAGGAACAGATTTATTTGAGGACACGGCTACAGACCATCAGAAGACTAAACTAAAAGAGTTCTATTGAGAGATGTCAAAAGTCAAACAAATCAGATGAACACTTTTCTGAAGAGTGAAAAAGAGAAAAAGAGACAGTAGACAGTAGAAAGTTTGGAAATTATCCAAATTAAGTTTTACATGAGTCACCGAGTCTAAACTGAAGCTGATTGGTTAAAAAGGAGGTTTAAGACAAAGCTGGACAGTCTAGCATGAGTGTGTGTGTGTGTGTGTTTGCTGCATGAAATGTGTGTGTTCCTGTGTATTACTGTATGTTTCTATATGAAGGCTGCATGTGTGTGCGTGAATGACACACAGAACAGAGCAGTCATTAGTCGCCCAGAGGAAGTCACTGAAATACACAAGCAGCTCTGGTCAAAGCTGGTTCAACAGCCAAAAGTTCCCTTCACATTCTGACCTCCTGTGCCAAAACTATAAGAGCCACATCCATTCTATTGACACCCTTGGCGCCTGGAGAGATTCAGGATCTTGCCGGTTTGTTTAATTTTTAAATTGAGCCAGAAATGTGCCAATGGGAGTGATTCCAAAATATGAGACATTTCTGACCTGTTCAAGTTTTTGGTCCGATTTTAGTATTGATTTTCAATGTAATCTAGGTGTCACAGCTCAGACTCTGAGGGTCACCAATCAGAATCTAAAAGCTTTGATAGTTACATTGGCTAAAAGAATACAAATTTTCCTAAGTTTTAAGTTATAATTTGTGTATGAAAGTTTAGGATGTGGACGTAATCTGAATGAGTTTAAAGAATTTTGATGAATGGAACTGTTTGATAATCTAGAGTGTCACATGACCCCTTTCATCTCCCACTCTAAATTGCCTCCATAGGAAATACATTGTAAAAATTGGAAGGACCTGAAATCTCAATGATTTTAAAATGGCAATATTTAAAAAATGGCTGAATATTTTTAATAGAAAAGTCATTTAATGATAGCTGAATGCATTGAGACCTGTTTAAAAGTTGAATTTTATTTCTAGCGTAAAGTAGGCTGAAGTAGTTTTTGAAGGATTTGAAGGTTTCCCCATTAATTTCAATGAGAGGAAAAGAGCAGAAAAAGTTGAATAATTTGAGAAAGTTGAAAAGATTTTAATATAGCACCATAGTCCTGAAGTCAGTCATAGCACCGTTGTCCTGAATAAGCAAAATGTTTTGATACCTTATTTGATGAAATTGGCTAAAAAATGTGGAAGGACAAAAATTCACAAAAACGTACGGAATAAAGAATAATAAAGACAAACAGGAAAACAATAGTGACACAATTATTACACGGAAACTATGTCTGCTGGTTTCACAGAGGGGGATTCAGGAAGGCCTATGGAGGTAACATGTTATGTTACTGATAGTTCACTTCCCATTGACATTCTGGTGGAATAAAGAGTGTGACATTCATCTTCAACTAAAGTAATAACATATTCACATCGTTGTTAACATCCTTGTCCTGTTAACATCCTCCTTCTGTATCCCCAGCTCCCTGCTCAAGAACTGTACAAAATTCTCCTTCTGAGAAAAATAAAAAGAACAGAAATGGCGTACTCTGTCTACCAGATTAGGAGGGAAATGGAAATACCTGTGCACAAGTTAGTGGTGGGTGCATGGTCACTTTTGCATGTGTATTTGCAAAAAAAGCAAATTAAATTCATATTATGTTTTCATTGCTAATGTGGTGGTGATGATGGTGACTTAAAGTGAGAAATGACCCTGGAAGATGGTGTTTCTCACTATTCTCTCATCATAGATGGCTGGCGGGTGGATAAAGTCATCATTGAGGTCTTCAATTTATATGGTAGGGTGTTGTTTTCCTCTAATAATGGCAATATTGTGAAGAACACAAGGAACAATTATATCATGAGCCCTCTAAGGGGTCATCCTGAGGTGACGTAGGCACTCAATTACTAATCCAAGTCTGAGGTTGTAGCATAATTTCATTAACAGAGCATAATTTCAAATGAATTCAAAAGATCATTTAACTACAATCCTGTTGAACTCCTCCTAGATGGATAAAATGGGTTTATTCCCCTGGGAAATTAACAAGGCAGGGTAAAAACCCTTTCAGGGCCCGACACCATCCTTACTGGTCTGGACATTGTAGCCATACTCAGAAGTTCATCTCCAACGTTGTGTAAAAAAATTACTGTTTGCAAAAAAAATAAAAAAAATAAATGCAACACTATGCACAAAACCTGCTGGGATTTGTCAAAAGATAATTGTTTGGATATGAAAGAACATCTACACATGTGAATTAGTGCCGCAACTCAATCAATGGGCATGCTATGTTTATATTTTTAATACCAAAATGTTTTACAGAACTACAATAAAACTCTCCTGAATGAATGAGGAAATAGAAATGGTAATGGTTTAAAAAGGTCAGGGACATAAGAAAGTCTGAGTTCATTAGGGACCAGCTTAGTTCTGGGGAAAATGTTACTACAGCAGCAGACACAGAGGTTGAGTAATCTCTTTTCGTGAAACAGAAAACTCAGGGTTTCCCTCATTTCAAGAGTTGACAAACTCTTTCATAAAACCTGTTTAATGAAACGGACCCATGGAGAGATATCTCTGATTACATTCTTGGGATCTGTTGTAGCGATTCTCCTTTTGGGAGTAACAGCCTCAAGTACTCTGTGCTCCCTTTAACTTTCTCCTTGAGCCCTTGTTATTTATAGAGCTTCTCATAGTTCACTTTGAATTGCTACATCTACATCTATCATTACTTCGTATTATTTCTTGTATGTCTGGAAGACTAATAAGCTCGTTGCTCTGTCATTTTCTACCACCTTTGGAGGTATCTCATACTTTGACTTTGATACATCAAACCCATTCTCAACTGATGTTCCTGTTCACTCCTTAGTTATGGCGATCCTTGTTTTCTGTACCTGCCTGGATCTGGATCACCTCACTATCTAAGAAGCCTTTTTAAACAGACTTCACCTGTGGTCATCCTGTCTAGTGTCGAGAATCCCAGTCTTGATTAAGTTTGTGTTTGAGTGAATTTTATTTACCAATACACCACATTTCTCCACGCCATTTTTCGCCTTTACACATGCTCACTGTGTATTTTCTCTGTTCAGTTTTGCTTGGCTTGGAACAGCACGCCACAGCCAATAAAGATTGGCTGCATCTCAGTGGGAAAAACACAAACCATGGTGAACATTCTATTACAAGGTCAACCCAACAATCACACACTAGAGCAATTTTGAGTCTTCAGTTAACTTTAAGTGCATGTTAGGTTTTTGGACTATGGGATGAAGATGCACAATATGCAAACCCCATACACAAAGGTCCCCAGTCCACTGGGATTCCATCTACAACACCTCTTGCAGTTAAGAGATCGTGGTAACCATCTTCTTGCCCAACATTCAAATATCTATAAATTAAGTACATTAGAATTTATCTTTTTGACCACGTTACTGTTGTACTGATGTACTGAAGATGTAGTTTAATCATGAATCAAAACAACTTTGGTTTTATTTCAGACAAAATATTCAATCTGAAATGTCTATTTATGTATAAAAATATATATTGTAACATTAATACATTTCTTTATCACAAAACAGCAGCATTATATTTCTGTTGGATCCATTTTACAGACTTTATTCCCGTCTTCTCTTTTCTCAAATGCTGTAGTAAAACCAAATCCCATGCATATCAACTGCAGTACTGATGCTAGCTTTGTAATTCTGTTTTTTGTCAAGCCTCACATGCTGTGGTCTGTTGGTGAGGTAGTCTGTAGCCCTTGAAGCCAGGTGTGCTGATGCATACTGATACAAACAAAGCCTAGAACTAGAGTGTCGTACATTCAGTGACCTTGTGTTTTCCTAAGAACACTGAACTGATTGCGAGTTATTTACAAATCAAGAACTTGAATGTGACCTTGTTTGAATTTTGAATTATGAGAGATACTGCCACAACATATTGCTCAGAGATTTCACCAAAATGTGATAGAAACTTGTGAGCTTACAACCAGTGAAGTTATATTAATTCAGAGTATACATCTAAAGTAAACAAAAAACAAGTAAGCTATGTCAATTTAATGAATGCATTCAATGAAAAAGTACAACTATAAAGTAAACAAATAAAAGCCAATTCTAACAAATCCTCGTTTTGACATAATTTCATTATGTCAATAAAATACAGGAGGAAATACCATTCTTATACTGTGTCTACACACTGTTCAGCAGCCAGGTCAACAATGCCTTCAGAATTGGGAGTGGTTCACCATCCTGAGTTGTGGCCCTATATGATATTCATTCTTTCATTAAACATGTAATTTTTTTTAAGAACACTAAACTGGTCAAGATTATTTTATATCAAGAACTTGAATATGCTCATGTTCAAACTATGTGAGATTCATCCATCCATCCATCCATTCTCCTCCGCTTATCCGGGGTCGGGTCGCGGGGGCAGCAGCCGGAGCAGGGAAATCCAGACTTCCCTCTCCCCGGCCACTTCGGCCAGCTCCTCCGGGGGGATCCCGAAGCGTTCCCAGGCCAGCCGGGACACATAGTCCCTCCAGCGGGTCCTGGGTCTTCCTCTGGGCCTTCTCCCGGTGGGAAGAGGCCGGAACACCTCCCCAGGGAGGCGACCAGGAGGCATCCTGATCAGAT
>CAJRST010002224.1:17416162-17429079 GCA_907169785.1 Menidia menidia | reverse complement strand
TATCTATCTATCTATCTATCTATCTATCTATCTATCTATCTATCTATCTATCTATCTATCTATCTATCTATCTATCTATCTATCATCTCCTTTGGCAGTGATAGGCAACATCTTGTCTATGCCATACCATTTGTATTATTTTTTTATTTCACTTTGTAGTTAAAAAATCGGGAAACAATTGATTGCGGAGGAGCCAAGTCTTTAAGCTTCATGATTAATCACCAGTGAGCTCTTTCTATGCAGAAATCCATATGCTGCAGTAGCTGGAGTGAAGTTTGCATCATGTCTTTTATTAAGGAAGTCATGTCGTTCGTCTCCTCTCCCTTTAAATGCGTAGATTATTGTACCTCCTGAGTTGAGGTCCTAGAATTTAGCTGAGAGTTTAACTTTTCCTCGTAGCATGCATCACAACATACAGTCATGGCGAACCAGCTGGTCTTCCGTGTTGCTCATTTTTTGGTTGGTGTTTGTCATTCACTGCTCAAGTTCCATTGTTCACCCAAGTATGTCTGTTGCATCTAAAGCCTGGACTAGTTCTCTTCAGTGTTGTTTGAAGCATCTGTGTTCTTTTCTCAGTTGTGTTGGCTTTGTAAGGAATGTTTCCACTTTGTCTTCATGTTCAGTCACCTCTGAGATGGCTATGGTATGGAAAGGCCTCGTTCTTCTTTATTGATTTACTTTTCTTATTGGTTTCTTTTCTGAAAGTAAATTAGCAGTGGAATATGGAATATTATTAAATAAATAGCTTTATGGGTTTTTCTCCCAGAATAAGGGAATCAGGCTGCTTTTCTCTTTATGACGTCTGTCACGACCACTGGTCCAGGCAACAGAGAACCCAAAAGCACGACAAGGCAAGCAGTCAAGTAGTGAGGGAAAATCCGTTTACTTAGTCCACAAACAGGCAGGGTCAAAACCAGGAGATCAGTTGTAGAGACAAATAAATCCGACATGGGGCAGGCAGGAATCCAAAATCCAAGAAGGCAAACGTGAGGTCAATACAGTCAGGCAGAACAAGAGAATGCGGGAAAGCTTGGCATGGAACAACATAAGACAATCTGGCAGGGAACAAGTGGAAAGGGAGTGGTATAAATACTGAAGGCCAAATGAGCTGATGAACAGCAGATGAGGAGATGGGCGGAGAGACGCAGGTGAGGGGGAATGAGTGATAGCATGACAGGGAAGGGCCGGATATGAAATGACAGGAGAATTAGTGATCAAAACAAAACAAAAAAACTCGGTGCTAAAGTAACTACGTTACAACGTCACTGGAGATCTCCAGGGTCTGTTATTTTTAAAATGTGAAAAATATAGCAGATCTGGCCAAACCAGTTTTATTAAGGTTATGATATAAATCTGCAAATAAACCCATACATTACCTATTCCAATAATAATATAACCTTTCCAATTTAAAATGAAAACATCTTTTTACATTCTATTTTATGCCCTCATCATTACCTTATGTTTTTAGTTTTGCTTTTAAATTGGATTTTTTATTCACTTGTTACAAAATGTTACATCGATCAAATAATGTCAAACATGACAAGGGGACAGAGCAATACATGCTCTGATAGACAGGTATCGGTATCGGCCAGTGTCGGTATCGGATCGGAAGTTCAAATACAATATAGGTATCAGTTCAGAAGTGCAAAAAGCTAGATCTGGAGATCCCTACTGTATTTATACATAATAAGATGATTTTCATAACCATAAAATAGTTATTGAGGGGTGAATTTATTCAGATGGAGCACTACTAAAGGCCTAGGTGTGAAATGCACGGTCCGCCACTCGAAAACTATAAACACAAAATCACTCGCCTGGAAGAAAAGAATACGTACAATCCAGTTAAACAGAGACAACCATTGGGCTGTGGCAATGGTTGGGGGGACCGGCATGAACGGAACACTCTGGCACAAGACAAAGGGAGACGCCGACTTGACACATGAGGGACACATAGCCACTGAAACCCAATGTGTGAGTGTATTACTTGTACTGGAGCCAGAGGGGAGAAGAGTAAAGGGATGGAGACTGGAAAAGATTCAAATCCCCGGTAGGTTTTTATGTGTCTAGTTGGCGTCTCCCTTTGTCTTGTGCTGCATTACCACTGTTCCCTGGGATCTACCACACAACAAGGGGGACCCAATATCTGTCAAATCCGGCCCCCACAGCCTCAGGAGAGACATCACACAACCAGAGAGCACCAATAGGCACGTTGTGGAAAAATAAAAAACACACCCCATCACTCCCGACATCCTGGGCCCACCGTCACCCAGGTCAACCCATCCAGCCCCTGATGCCAGAGAAGAGCACCGGCCCACCACCAGCCACCCACACATCATAGGTCCCCAAGGAACCATAGGTCCCCAAGGACCCAAAACACCCCCATCGCGGCATGACCAAGGCAACCCAACCCCACCAGATATAAGACGAGGGGGGCACCCCCTGGGGTGGAGGGCAGCACCCGGACCCCAGGGCTCAAGCTCAGCACCTCGACGCCACGAGGGCCCCCCGAGGGTACCCACCACACACCACTGAGGTTTGGAGGAGACAGACATTATTTCCATGCTGATATGATATAGAGTAAAAATTTCAAACTGGTTAATACTGAAATTATTTTCGCTTTCCAATTCATGAAAATAGTTTTCCTTGTGATACACAAAACCATGAAGACCATGTGTGCTGACTTCTTTTCTATCCTGATGTAATTTATATTACCCAGTACGCACAATGTGGGCATGCAGGAGTCCAACACTTTATCATGTTGACAATTCTTCACAGACCTCCAGCAAAAACTCATGAGCAGGTGCACAGAACCACAAAGCTTGTGCATAATCATGTGGTATGTTGTCTGTGCAATGTGTGCAGATCTTTAAGGCTGTGAGATCCATACTTCATCCATCCATTATCCATCCATCCATTATCGTAAGTTCTTATTTCCTAATGGGGTGGCGGGGAGACTGGAGCCTATCCCAGTAGTCAACGGGCGAGAGGAGTGATACACCCTGGATGGTCCGCCAGTTCATCACAGGGCCACACAGACACACAAACTGGATGGTGGGAGGAAGCCAGAGAACCCGGAGAGAACCCACGCACACACAGGGAGAAAATGCAAACTCCACATAGAAAGGTCCTGGTCCCCCCACGGACTCAAACCCAGAACCCTTTTGCCGTGAAACAATGATGCTAACCACCACACCATCGTACCGCCCAATCCATACTGAACGTCCTTATTATAATGTATTCTGTGATGAATTCTGATTTATATAAGATGCAAATTAGGATTTGTAGACATACTAAAGACGCTCAAACATGTTTGTGGCCAAAGGTTACAGTCAGTAGTGAGGGATAAGCTTGAAAAGTTCTGGAACTGGAAGTGAAGTCCAGTCGCCTAAACTGAACTTTTCAAGCTTGACCATGACCTGGATGAATGAGAATCTTAACAGATAGCGAAAGATAGGTCTGCTTCCCCCTTTGAAGATGGTAGATAACTTGTGTAATCTGCTTTTGATAATACCATTAATTTTTTATAGTGTTTTTGAGGTGCACGTGCTTCACTGGGCAACCATATGGTCATTAACCATATGGTTTATGGTTTGGCTTATTATTACCAATGATTTAAATGCCATTAATGCCTAGATCAGAAACAACGGATCAAACAGTCTGATTTCAGCATCAGCATTTGGTTGTCATAGTTTTCTCATAGATGTAAGATACAGATCAAGGTTTACTGAAATGCAATACCTCAACTGGGTGTAAAATGGGACTCCGTCAATATACTATATACAGTACACCATCCCCACAGATGCACATGCAGACACGCAGAAATGGAGTAGGGTACGGTTTCTGTTTCATAAATCAAATAGAATTGTTTATTTTCAAAGCACTCATGACAATGATGTCACCTGGACCAAGAGAGGGCAACATGTGTACTATCCATATATGTCTGGATAGTAACAAGACATTTCTCTCTTACACATACGCATATCCATGTAAACACATGGCATGTGTTTACATCCATGTAAACACATGCCATTGCGCACTCACATGTAACCATTCACAGGCACACGTTCACACAGAGATATGAGTGTATTTATATATATGTTGTTTTTGTCTATCTGGAGTGTGTAACGAAAATAATTTTCCTCTGGGATTATTAAAGTATTTCTGATTCTGGTTCTGATTCTGATTATATCTAACAATCACATGTTCTCTGCACCAGAAAATATCTACACAAATGGTCAATA
This sequence comes from Menidia menidia, assembly GCA_907169785.1. Taxonomy (NCBI): domain Eukaryota; kingdom Metazoa; phylum Chordata; class Actinopteri; order Atheriniformes; family Atherinopsidae; genus Menidia; species Menidia menidia. The sequence goes on along the minus strand of CAJRST010002224.1, from coordinate 17,424,838 downwards.
ACAATATCAAATTGCAATCAAGTTCATAAATACTAGATCTAAAGGCAGAAAGTAGTAAAGTTTAATGTCCTCTTTGGAGAAAATTACTTGAATCAGATGTCTGCGTTTCTTCAACAGATAGTGGGATTCTGTCTCTTTGTAGTTTTTGTATGACAAAAAGCAATGCATTTTTGTGGTGTTACAAATACAAAACTCAAAGAATTGGACCAGCTAATATAGGATTTTTTTTCAATGATGAAAAGCTTAGGACCAACAGAAAACTGACTTTTGGGTCTAAGTTCTAAGTAACTAATAATGTAACTTATATCCTATTTTCTTTGGCAAAATTCTAAAGGAAAATTCACCAAAGAATAAAATTTAGACAAATCTGGGATCTTACAAATGCTAAAGAATATATGAAGCAGTAGGGACACATTCTTTAATGTTCAAGTAAAATATATAACAGTTTAAAGTTGAAAACCTTTCAGTTAGCAATTTTCTGAAAGTTTTTATTTCTATCATTGTAATTATTTTGCTTTGTAATAAACATTCTGCAAAAAAGGCAAAGACAGTAAAAAGAGATACAAAATAGATTAAAGGAATGATCACTAAAATGTTCACTGTGGTTGCTGAATAACTAATTCTGTACAAATTTGATTTTTTCAGTGCAGTAAACAGTAAGTAAATTTAGTCTTTGACAAATCAGTGTTTACTAATTATTCAAACATTGTAATTAACGTGATAGCATTCCCTCTGTTTTGAATTGACATTGCACATACACATCCTACCTTTAACTGAAGTGTTAGGTGGAGGTCCCTCAACACGCAGGTTCCAAGGTGGGTCTCCCTGGTTTGCGAAATCTCTCATCTTCAAGTAACTTATGGTGAGCCGGATGATGGATGCCTTGTCCAGTTGGCTGGTGATGGCACCTGGCAGTGGCAGCATCTTGGCTAATTCATAAAATTCAAAGTTCTCTTTCCCCCGCCGGGACCTTGCTGCATCTCTTGACTTCTCTTTCCTCAGAGCCTGCAGCCTGAATGTATGACATAGTACAAAGAGATGTTAAACATCTGATTATGAAAGTGATACCAAATAAGATTCATTGTGGCTGTATGTGGTGCTCAACTGAATAAAAAGAAACATTCATTCCATTCATTAAGTTCTATAACAAGAATGAATGTGTCTTAAAAATTGACATAAGAATGCAAAAAAACATGCTCAATTCTAATTTTATTTTGTTCCCATATTGTTTTTTTTAAAACAAATACTGATATTTTGGGAAGGATTTTATTAGAAAACAAGACAAACACTTTAAAAGGATTGTGTTTCAAAATGATTTATTCTATCTATTCAGTGAAAGACAGTAAATTATAGCCCTGTATAAAAATCGATCTAGTTCTGACACTAGTTCTGGGGAAAGAAATATTTACATCAGAATCAGAATCAGAATCAGAATCAGAAATACTTTAATAATCCCAGAGGGAAATTATTTTTGTTACAGGCTCCATAAGCAAAATAAAACAAAGGCATATACATATGTACATGTCTATACATATATACATATATATATACAAAATTCCTCATAAATATAGCTAGATATATACATAAGAAACAATATGTGTATATGTAGGTCAAAATGAGAGGTGGATAGTGTCAATGATTAAGATTGACTCTCAGAGGGAAGCGTTGTACAGATTGATGACCACCGGCAAGAAGGATTTCCGGTGGCGCTCTGTGGTGCATTTGGGTGAGAGGAGTCTTCTGCTGAAGGAGCTCCTCTGTTGGGCCAGTGTGTCGTAGAGGGGGTGAGACACATTGTCCATGATGGACTTAAGCCTGGACAGCATCCTCCTCTCTGCCACGGTCGACAGAGTGTCCAGCTCCTCCCCTACAACATCACCCGCCTTCTTGATCAGTTTATTTAGTCTGTTGCTGTCTGCGATCCTCAGCCCACTGCCCCAGCATGTGACAGCAAAGAAGATCGCACTGGCCACAACAGACTCATAAAACATCCTCAGCATCGTCTGACAGATGTTAAACGACCTCAGCCTCCTCAGGAAGAAGAGTCGGCTTTGGCCCTTTTTGTAGACTGCCTCTGTGTTTCTTGTCCAGTCCAGTTTATTATTTAAGTACACCCCCAGGTACTTATACTCCTCTACAGTGTCTACAGGGACCCCCTGGATGGAAACAGGGGTCACAGGTGTTTTGGCCCTCCTCAGATCCACTATCAGCTCCTTTGTCTTTGTCACATTGAGCTGCAGATGGTTAAGTTTACTCCAAGTGACAAAGTTGTCCACCACAGTCCTATATTCACCTTCATCTCCCCTTTCAATGCAGCCAACTATTGCTGAGTCATCAGAGAATTTCTGAAGATGGCAGGACTCAGAGCAATGGCTGAAGTCTGAGGTGAAGACGGTGAAGAGGAATGGAGAGAGGACAGTCCCCTGAGGGGCCCCGGTGTTGCTGATCACCCTGTCAGACACACAGTTCTGTAGGCGTACATACTGTGGTCTGCCCGTCAGATAGTCAACAATCCAGGACACGATGGGGGCATCCACCTGCATCGCCGTCATCTTCTCACCCAGTAGAGCCGGACGGATGGTGTTGAAAGCACTGGAGAAATCAAAGAACATGATCCTCACAGTGCTCACCGGCTTGTCCAGATGAGTGTAGACTCTGTTCAGCAGGTAGATGATGCTGTCCTCAACTCCTAGGCGGGGCTGGTAGGCGAACTGTAGTGGATCCATGAAGGGCCTGACCATAGGCCTTAGCTGCTCCAGAACTAGCCTCTCGAAGGTCTTCATGATGTGGGACGTCAGTGCCACCGGTCTGTAGTCCTGAGGGCCGTTAGGACGCGGCGTCTTAGGTACAGGAACGAGGCAGGACGTCTTTCACAGCACGGGGACTCTCTGGAGGCGCAGGCTCAGGCTGAAGACCAGACCAAGGACTCCACACAGCTGGGCGGCACAAGCTTTAAGCACCCCAGGAAATACACCATCGGGGCCTGCAGCTTTGCCGGTGTGGAGTCTGGTCAGTTGTCTTCGAACCAGGTCAGGTGTGAGGGACACTGAAGAGGTGACAGTTGTGGGAGGGGCTAAGTCCTCGGGTTGTGGAGGACACGATGCAGAGCAGGGGGGAAGGGTGGAGTAGGTGGGTGTGGAATGAGGTGGTAAGGAGAAGACAGGGCGTCTGAAAGGAGGAGTGGGGGAAGGTGGAGTGGTCGTCGTTGGGAAACCATCAGCAGAGGCTTGTGGGGGATGGGCCTCAGTATCAAACCTATTGAAAAATAGGTTCAATTCGTTGGCTCGTTCCACTCGGCCATCCAACCCCATGTTGCCGGTCTTCTGGAACCCGGTGATGGTTCTCATGCCACCCCACACCTCCCTCATGTTGTTATGCTGGAGTTTATTCTCCAGCTTTCTCCTGTACTTGTTCTTGGCCTCCTTAATTTTTAGTTTGAGTACCCCCTGTACTCTCCTCACTTCGTCACGGTTGCCATCTCTGAAAGCCCTCTTCTTTTCATTAAGGATGGCCTTGATGTTCTTAGTGATCCATGGTTTGTTGTTGGCATAGCAGGTGACGGTCCGAGCTGGGACATTGCAGTCAACACAGAAGTTGATATAGTCCGTGACGCACTCTGTGAGCCCATCGATATCCTCCCCATGGGGCTCACAAAGTGCAGTCCAGTCTGTCAACTCAAAGCAGGCCTGCAGTGTCTCATAAGCCTCCTCCGACCACCTCCTCACAGTCCTTGTGGTCGTTGGCACCCTCTTCACAAGAGGCACATAGCAAGGTGTGAGGTGGACCAGGTTGTGATCAGACCTGCCCAGAGGGGGGAGAGAAGAGGAGATGTATGCGTCCTCAATGTTAGCATACATCAGATCCAGGGTCCTCTCCTCTCTGGTTGGACAGCTCACATATTGCTTGAAGGTCGGGAGAACTCTGTTTATGGTGACGTGGTTGAAGTCTCCCGACATGATGATGAGGGCATTGGGGTGTTGCATCTGTAGTTTGGAGATGGAGGTGTGTATGATGCTGCAGGCAGATGTTGGGTTTGCAGAGGGAGGGACAGGACAGCAATGATGACGTGAGGGATCTCTCTGGGCAGATGGTATGGACGGAGTCCAACGGCAAGCAGTTCCACATCCGGGCTACAGAGCTGTTCCTTAACAGTGATATGACCCGGGTAACACCATCTGCTGTTCACTAGAATGGCAAGTCCCCCTCCTTTCCGCTTGCCACTCTTAGGATCCCGGTCAGCCCGGATGGTGTGGAAGCCATCCACGGAGACAGTCTGGTCCGTTATGTCCCTGTGCAGCCACGTCTCCGTGAAGCACATCAAACTGCACTCTCGGAACTCTGGGTGGCCCCGCGTCAGAGCCGTTAGCTCGTCCATCTTGTTGCCAAGAGACCGAACGTTGCCCATAATAACAGAGGGGAGACAATGCTTAAATCTTCTCCTCTCAATAAGCCCTTGCTGTCTCGACCCTCCTTTCATCCCCCGATAGTTTTTTCCTCCTCTGCGACCTCGGCGAGTTTTCCTCCGTAGTTCTGGTGGTATATCAGCTGTTCTGGTCACGGCGCCGGCCGGCTTCAGTGCGATCAGCTGTTCCCCGGAGTAAACAATGGCAGCGTGTCCCGTTGTAGGCGGCATTATTTTTTTTTAAAAAAAATACGATTTGGAGCTTGTCACTTGCTGAAAAATACCTCGTTAGAGAGGACAGAACCTCACTGAGTTACCGTGAGGCCACGGAGCAAACAGAAAGACGAAAAAGTAAGAAAGTTATAAAAAAGCGAACATAAAAGTTGGAGCGACGTAACAGGCAGCCTGCAGCTTTTCGCGCACGCGCACATCCTTCCAGTTTTGACCATTGTGTTCTCATCACCATATCAAGGCATAACATGTAGTGACCTAATGGAAACCCCCAAAGTATTCTGACTGCTTGCTTTAATTGAGTTACTTTAGTCACGTCTCCTTCAAATGAAGATTTGATAGTAGTCTGATCATTACAAATTAAAACAATGGCATTAAATTAAACAGTAATGAAAATTGTAATCCATCTTTATTTTACATTGTTTACTTTGATTTGAAAAACGTCGACTCATACTTTGTCAAATAACTCCCATGTATTCTTTCACCCTTATCAACAATAGTGAAATTAACCGTTTGTCAATAACTGTTAGTTGTCACGTCTGGTGTCTCGTCATGTCATGGAACCCCAGGTGTACACAATGGGTAATCATGACATGACGAGACACCAGACGTGACATTAGTATCAATAAACAGGGAAATAAATTGCCTTTATGTAGTCTCGATTGATTTGTTCAACTCAAAACACAGGAAAGGTCACTCGCACATTACAAGACCTTTCAAACATTTTCTGATGGATTTTAATGAACTCACAACAGCTGAAAGGAAACGATATGGACTTGTTTTGGTGTACATATTCGGCCAATAGGTTGACGTTTTCCTGCAAAACATGGCAATACAGTACTCATGCAGTGACCAAGGCTCTGCTGCTGGAAATTATTCCGTATTGGAGCATTACAGAGAAAACCAGCAGGGCACATTTGTTGACACGTTTGTGATTTCTGGTAATTTTGATAAAGTTAGAGTTATCCTTATAATATCTTTATATTTGCATAATATGATAATCATCACTAAAATCAAGAGGGAAATTGTAGACATTACATATATCCAATTAAATAAAATTCATGACACACATGTACTCTCAATGTGGTCTTTTGATCTTTTTTTTCCTCCTTTTTTTTTTTACAAGGGTTGAGAAATAATTGGCCGAGCTTTATGGCGACTTTTAAGTCAAACTTTTAGGTTCATCATATCTTTCAATACCTTAACTATGGCTTTTGTGAAATCTTATCCTTGAGGGGACAGAGAACCGGAAGATTCGCCTCTGGTGACGGTAAACCCCCTCTTAATTTAGACAAGCTCAGTTTTAGAAAGGTTTGTTTTTCCTGGCAAATACATTATTAACTTTTCCTCCGATTTTAAACAGAACGGTCCCTTTTCAATTGAAATAATAACAAATCTTTATCCTATATTCCTGATTTCCCATAACTTCTGTGATTATAGATCACTTCCACATATTAACACAATCATGTCTATATAGAGAACAAAAAGGAATGAGAATATATCAGCTAACACAAGATGAGAAAAGCATGGGACATGTTCATGGGTTACTGGGTCAGATATCTTTTTTTTAAAAGATTTTTTTGGCTCTAGTGGCCTTTAATGACAGTAGCTTGACAGGAAAGGGGGCAGAGATAGAGAAGGGGAGACCTGCGGGAAATGGCCATGGGCTGGATTTGAACCCAGGCCGCCCGATTGCGAGCAGAGGCTCTGCATATGGGCCGCCCGCTGTACCCATTAGGCTACAGCTGCGGCCCATGGGTCAGATATATACGAAGTACCAGTATCCCCAGCTGACTTGATAAAATGAGTTTTGCACATGGTCAGTAAGTTAAAGAGCTAATATGAATATGTATATTGATATAAGAGATCAATATGTGACAATATTTTAAGTTTATATTTGGCTATTAAGCCTCTGAAAGTAAATGTAATTTTCAAGCATTCTTTAGGGGAATTAATATTTCCCCGTAACTGTCTCTCACTCACAGATTTCCATATTCACATTAAAAGAAAATGTATGGCTCTACTTAAACCTGAAAAAGTAAAGTACACCAGTAGAAGCTTAGAGACATAGAGCTGTCAACATAACTGTCTGACTGTATTCAACTGAGTGACAACTACAAAAACAATATGACAACTAGAAAAACAACTTACACCCTCTTTAAGAGAATAATTCAAATTTAGCACAAGACGTCCATTTTTACCAAATACACATACCTAATAATTACAGTGAATACCTTTAGTGCTGGCTAAGTGATATATCAGAAACATTTAAAGATAGTGATCCTGCATAAACTTTTACATCTTTCCATTTACACAAATATAATATGCAAGAAATGTGGATGAGTCTTGCCCAAACAAGGAGGGACTGTTAACTACATAACTACCATTGATCAACTAACAAAACATCAAATTAAAAGAGTGGCTTGAACTTGAATATATTACAACTTAAACTAAATAATAAGGTGGATGTTCTACAACAATTTTTCCCCCTTAGAAATGCTGTTAAATAAATATAAATAAATAGATAAATAACAATTATGTTTTTTTGTTTTTTTTGTTTCTTCTTTCATTTTTTTGTAAAACAGTGAATCTGAAAATGAATTGCAATAACAAAATGAATTGTAATGTCAAATATCACACTGATTGAAGAAGTGACTCATATTCAAAAGTTATACCAGAGGTAAAAAAAAAAAGGAAAGTAGACAAGGGTCCCATCGGTAACCCATGCAGGCACGGGGAGAAAATGTATACCCCACACAGAAATGCCCCCAGTCCCCCAGGGATATGAACCAGGAACTCTCTCAAAATTTTTCAGTGGAATTAAAATCCCACTGAAACAGATAACTTTAATCTAACACAAACCTATCAAGCCACATGGCACACAAAATTATGGCTCCAAACATGTTTGCTTTGCCAAGAGAGGCGTAATGGGTGAACAATCTAATATTTCTTTTTTTTGTTTTGTTTTAATGTATCAAATAATGCCAACCCCGACAGGGGGACTGGGAAAAAGTAGGTGCAAAAAAAAGAAACTAATGTGTCTAATAATGAGGATGGGGTGGATGGCCTTACAAAATCTTGGAGCAAGTCCCCTCAAGCAGTCCCACCCACCTTAAGACCCCCCCCCCCCACCTATCACTAATCAGAACACCCATCCCCCTGGGCCAAAGGTGTTTGTGTGGTTATGATAGGAAGTAAAGTCTAATAAAATGCCCTTAAAACATGGGTGTGAGGGGCTGTGGGGTTCAGAAAAAGGACCACATAGGTGGTACCTTTAACTGCACTCCACAGATCCCACATAGCCCCTTAAACCCTATGTGTGTGAGCGTGTTCTGTACACTGGAGCCAGAGGAAAGAGGGGTAAAGGGATGTAGACCAGGAGAGGGATAGCATCCCCCCTGGAGGGGGCATCCAGGCCATGGCTGCATTAGGCACCCCTGTTCCCTGGAATCTATTACATACCAGGAGGCCAAATATCCACCCAGTCCAGGCCCTAAGCAACAAGGGAGCCATCACACACAAAGGGCTCCCATCCACCCCTTCCCAAAGGGTTCCTTGAGAAAAACAAACAAACAAACAATAAAAACAAAAGGGCAGAGTGCAGCTCCCAGATCACGGGGCCTTAAAACCAATCCATGCCCGAGTGGACGGGCCATCTGGTCAAGAGCAGGAGGCCACCACACCAGGGCCCCCGAGCGACTCTGCCGTGGAGATCCACCCGGCTTCCATAGTCCGAGACACAAACAGGGTCCCAAATCCACAGCGTGGGAGTACAAATGTAAGAAGGAGTTCCATTAAGCATATTAACTACTACTTTTTGTTGTTTTTGCAAAAACGAAAACATAGGTAAAAAGAAGCCATGTGAGAAGTTTGCATGTATGTGTAAATTCTTTGCGGGATACAAGCAGATGGAGGCCTTAATTTAGAATTGGTATCTATCCTTTATCTATATTGTTTATTTATTAGTAGGGAGCTGGAGCCTATCCCAGTTGGGGTACACACACACACACACACACACACACACACACACACACACACACACA
>CAJRST010002224.1:17382699-17416152 GCA_907169785.1 Menidia menidia | reverse complement strand
ACACACACACACACACACACACACACACACACACACACACACACACAGAAAATAACCATACACATATTAACTTTAGGGGCAATTTTACAGTCACTAATTAACCTAACACACTTATTTTTTGGACCGTGGGAGGCTAAAATACCTGGAGAAAACATACTCATACACAGAGAAAACATACAAACTTCACACAAAAAGACTCCCAGGGATTTAAAGCGGGAACCCTCTTGCTGTGAGGTGACAGTGCTAACCACCACAACACCCTGCAGCCCCACAGTTCAAGCAGCCAGATCAAAATGAAATTCACAAACCACCTGGAAGGCTTGTTTCTTCTTCCTATTGTATAACATCTACTGTTGATGGTGTTTGACAGACCCTTTCCTTGTAACTAATACTTCACTTTTAGTCAGGTGTTGAATTAACTATTTACACTAATTTCTGCACTGTTGGATGAATAAAGTATTTTTATATGCTTTTCTGGTTTATTCATATAGTAACAAATCACTATCAAAATCACCTCAATACATTTTCAAGGGATTCTTCAATTTAATCCATGCAGAGCCAATGCTGCCTTGCTTCAGAAAAACACATCACACATACAGCTCTCAAATATACACTGTGGCTATACCTGCTTAATCTAGTTCAGGGTTGCAGGGGGGCTGGAGCTTATCCCAGCTCCCATTGTGTGAGAGGCATTGACCACCTATTATTTTAGAAACCTTTATTGTGTCAGAGCTATCCCGAAAAAATGTTTTGGTATACAAAAACGTGCAAAGGCTGCATATGAAAAATGTTGTTACTGTGTCAGCCTACATTTCATAATGCACAGAAGATGTACACACATTGTAGTCAGGATGACTGATAAACCTTGGGTGACTACTGTAAGCCCTGCCGAGATAAAGAGACTGTGCTCCAGAGACATTGAACAGTAAGAGCCAGGTTAAAAAAAGGCATCAGAAAGCTAAAAGAATACATGGAGTCGCGCCTCCTTGTGGCCCAATTGTTGAAAAAAACAAGCATGCTAAAGTACCTGCTTGGTTGCCAAACATGTGCTAAACTGCCCTCAAGTGATCTTCTCAAGAGTCAAAACACGTGCGACAGTGCCACCTTTGGGAGCCAAATTTGTGCTAGAGTTTCCTCAAGCCCCCCCGGGAGCGTATAAAGCATGTTTGAATCTACACTATATTGCCAAAAGTATTTGCTCACCCATCCAAATTATCGGAATCAGGTGTTCCAATCACTTCCATGGCCACAGGTGTATAAATTCAAGCACCTAGGCATGCAGACTGTTTTTACAAACATTTGTGAAAGAATGGGTCGCTCTCAGGAGCTCAGTGAATTCCAGCGTGGAACTGTGATAGGATGCCACCTGTGCAACAAATCCAGTCGTGAAATTTCCTCGCTCCTAAATATTCCACAGTCAACTGTCAGCTGTATTATAAGAAAATGGAAGTGTTTGGGAACGACAGCAACTCAGCCACGAAGTGGTAGGCCACGTAAACTGACGGAGCGGGGTCAGCGGATGCTGACGCGCATAGTGCGAAGAGGTCGCCAACTTTCTGCAGAGTCAATCACTACAGACCTCCAAACTTCATGTGGCCTTCAGATTAGCTCAAGAACAGTGCGCAGAGAGCTTCATGGAATGGGTTTCCATGGTCGAGCAGCTGCATCCAAGCCATACATCACCAAGTGCAATGCAAAGCGTCGGATGCGGTGGTGTAAAGCACGCCGCCACTGGACTCTAGAGCAGTGGAGACGCGTTCTCTGGAGTGACGAATCGCGCTTCTCCATCTGGCAATCTGATGGACGGGTCTGGGTTTGGCGGTTGCCAGGAGAACGGTACTTGTCTGACTGCATTGTGCCAAGTGTAAAGTTTGGTGGAGGGGGGATTATGGTGTGGGGTTGTTTTTCAGGAGCTGGGCTTGGCCCCTTAGTTCCAGTGAAAGGAACTCTGAATGCTTCAGCATACCAAGACATTTTGGACAATTCCATGCTCCCAACTTTGTGGGAACAGTTTGGAGCTGGCCCCTTCCTCTTCCAACATGACTGTGCACCAGTGCACAAAGCAAGGTCCATAAAGACATGGATGACAGAGTCTGGTGTGGATGAACTTGACTGGCCGCACAGAGTCCTGACCTCAACCCGATAGAACACCTTTGGGATGAATTAGAGCGGAGACTGAGAGCCAGGCCTTCTCGTCCAACATCAGTGTGCGACCTCACAAATGCGCTTCTGGAAGAATGGTCAAAAATTCCCATAAACACACTCCTAAACCTTGTGGACAGCCTTCCCAGAAGAGTTGAAGCTGTTCTAGCTGCAAAGGGTGGACCGACGTCATATTGAACCCTATGGATTAGGAACGGGATGTCACTTAAGCTCATATGTGAGTCAAGGCAGGTGAGCAAATACTTTTGGCAATATAGTGTATCTCTACAGTGGTGAGGGCATTTGTACTCTTTTTTTCTTTCCGCTCCTGCCCATCGAAAAGCCTGTGCACACCACTGCATTCAAGGATAGTCCCATGCAAAATTGGATTCTGAGGGCTGTTTTACAAAAGCAGCATTACAAAATCCTGGATAAGAAATAAAGCCAGGCTTGACATGACATCATCAGTTAATCCTGGCTTCATCCGTTTCACAAAGGTCAAACCAGGATATAAGTGATCCACGTAAATGTTTGAAATATTAAAATCATAATTTTTCATAAGCTTATGAAGAAATTAAGTATATCATACTAAAGAAAGGAAAGACTGACACTATTGTAAAGGAACAAAACAGGGCATGGCAAACAATAGCAGATTGCCTAAAGAGATAAGTGGCCTCAACGGAAAATATTAAAATCATATAATTCAAGGATTTACCTGTCATTTGCTCAAATTCACAATTTTACACTTAGAAAGTAACAGTAGAAGTGTACAGCATAGCCACAGGCTGTGTCCTAACGATAGAAACTGCCCCGATCATATATGGCTGGCTATATCAGTCCATTATGGCATATGCAACATAATCACACATTTCTGTATTAAGAAAAGGACTAATTGATGTTGTCTTGCACTGTCTGGAAATGCATTATCTCTTGTGGAGCTCCCAGAGGCTGACATTAAGGCAGTGTGTATTATTCATTAAAAGACATGTAGGCTATTGGCACCTGTCCACACAAGGTTAATATGACTCCAGTTAATGAGGCAGGGTGAGGGATTTCCACAGAAGAGGATATTCTGTCTGTGGAGTCAAGAATACTGGAGGTATCATACCACTCTTGGGGAATTAATTAAATTTAATCCAGAATGGAAAAGAAGTCACTAATGTGATGCTCTTGGAAAATATCACTTGTAACAGTACCCAGATAGTGTACCGCCTAAGAGTCAATCTGGGAATATAGTTTTACCTCAACTCATTACCTTTATTCATTTGTCTGACACTTTTATCCAAAGCAACTCAAGTGTTTGGGACAACATTCACACAACAGTAAAGCAAGAGAGTAATGGCAGATATCAGCAATTTGTCACATACTGGCCTTTTGCATCAGTGGGACAAAAACCGAAGACGAAGCAGCAGGACTTATTAAATAGAGGACTAAAGAGGACATCATGCACAACTCATGACGTGCTAATTTAGGTGTCTACAGTATGAACAGCATTCAAATTATGTCAGAAGGCTATAAAACACCATATTAAAAAATTTAACTTTTTAAGAGTTGGTGCCTGTCAGGTCACAGGTCACATATAAAATACAACTCCAGGAATTGGACCTAGATGTGGCGATTAAAATAAAGGCACTGAAGAAGCTTTACTTGGAAATCCAGAAACTACAAAAATAAGTAATGTTTTGGTGCACACTGTAGGCATGACTGCCAACAAAAAATTTTTTTTCTTTTTTCCGCCCCAGCTCTCAGCAGACAAGTAAAGTTATCACATTGCAATAAAGGAAACTGAAAACATTGTGTCATCCTCTCTTTTGTTGAATACACCCGAAATGATTTAGAAAACCGTATAAACTGAATTATTTAAGGACATATTGATATTTCTGATTAGTCACCCATTTACATCAACAGGAAATCTTGCTGGATTGTCTCAAGTCATCTCCAAGCTGTGGGAGCCCTCTCCATCCTGGGACATGCAAAGTTGTGAGAGACAGCTCAAGCGTGAATCATATCATACGCCCTTTCTAGGGTGACCCTTAGATGGTGAAGGCACTAAAAACGGGGGCTGCCATTTCTAGAGGTGGATTCTTTTGCGGCCAGAGAAGGTTCTAAGGATGTGGATATAGCTCTTTAATGCCATATACACTCTTCAGATGGTGCAGCAAATAGTTTCTTTGCTAAGTGTGGAGGGGGCGTGGCGCTCAGCTGCAGGGGGGAGGGGTGGAGAAGGCTCAGGTGAGCAGTGCCAGGGGAGATGATTAGGCACACCTGGAACCGGTTGGCTAATCACTCTCCCCTCTGTAAAAAGAGTAGTGTGCTGGACCTGGGGAGGGTGGTTCTAGGAGAGAGCTGGAGCAGGACACCAGCGACCACATTGAGCCGACCAGGAAAACTGCCGACAAGCAGAGGGCCCAAGCCGGGCGGGCGCGTGAGTGTGTGTGTGTATGAGGGAGTGTGTGTGCTTCCGGCACACACACTGCGAATAAACCTTGTTCCACCAACGATTCTTGGTCTAAGAAAACTCTGTCAAGACACCCACGGTGGCACGACGGCCACAATTGGCACCCAACGTGGTCTTGACAAGAGTGCAGAGGCCAAAATGACGCAGCAGCCCATACTGATGCTGGCCCAGATGGTGGCGGATATGGCTGCGATGAGCCGGGACCAGGCTGCCTTGAACCGGCAGCAGCTGGAGGCTCTGCTGGCCCAGACTGAGCGGTGGACGTTCCTGCTGGAGGCGGTGGTGGAGCAGACGACGGCTCCACCAAGGGGCCCGGCAATTGCGGGGATACAATTGCACCGGCTGAACGACCAGGACGACCCACAGTCGTTCCTGGGGATGTTCGAGGCCACGGCGACGGCGTGCGGGTGGCCGGAGGAGGAGTGGGCGGTGAGACTGCTTCCCCTCCTGTCAGGAGAAGCCCAGACGGCGGCGCTGGGTCTGCCGGCTTCCTCCCGAGGACGGTATCGGGAGGTAAGGAGGGCTGTTCTGGACAGGCTGGGGCTCTCGACGGAGGACCATAGGCGCCGCTTCCGGGAAGCCCAGCTGGGACCGAAGGGCCGCCCCTTCGTCTATGCCCAGCAGCTGAGGGACGCGGCGACCCGCTGGCTGCAGCCCGGCGAGGCGGAGGGGGAACAGCGGCTGGTGGAGACGGTGGTTAAGGAGCAGTTTGTGGCGGGGCTCCCAGCTGCAACGGCGGACTGGGTGCGGTGCCACCGTCCGGCGGATCTGGCGGCAGCGGTCACCCTGGCGGAAGACCACCTGGCGGTGGTTTCGCCACGCCGGACGCCGGGTGGCGAGCCGTCAGCCCCGCCAACGCCGGCCCCCAGACGGAGGGCGGCGCCCGCACCCAGTCCGCGGGCCCCCACGACTGCTCGTCCCCTTCCTGCCCCCCGTTCTCGCTGCTCTGCTCCCCCCCCAGGTCCAGGTCCCGGCCGCTACGGGCGCTGCTCCCCACCCACAGGGGGTTCCTCAGGCGGCAGGGCTGGCGTGCTGGAGGTGTGGACGGCCCGGTCACTTTCGCCGGGAGTGCCCACTGATGGAGGTGGGCCAGGTGATCCGGGTGGTCGGCCCTCCAGCACCCTCCCCCGGTCCAAGAGGGACGTACAGTGTTCCGGTAAGGATTCAGGGGGGTACACATCGGGCGATGGTGGATTCGGGCTGTACCCAGTCCATGGTTCACCAGAGCCTGGTTCGACCCGGGGCATTGTTGGAGGCAGGGTGTGTGGACATTATGTGTGTGCATGGGGATGTTCACAGATACCCGGTGGTACCAGTGGAAATACGGTATAGGGGAAAAAAACATAGTATAAAGGCGGCGGTTAGTCCCCGCCTGGCGCACCCCCTGATTCTGGGTACTGATTGGCCAGGGTTTAATAAGCTAGTGGGGCAATGTGTAGGGGTGCGCTCACGGCCGACAGGGACATGGGATATGTGCGCTGTGCTCAGTGGTGACGCGAAGTCGTCCGACACTGCAGACGGGGAGGGGGAGCTGGCGGTGCCTCCACCGGAGGCTCCGCTAGTTCCCGCATTTAACTCCATGGAAGATTTTCCACTCGAGCAGTCTCGTGACGATACTCTACGCTGTGCCTTTGACCAAGTGATGAGAATTGATGGTCACATGGTGCACCCTGACACACCGTTGACATATCCCCACTTTTCATTGTGCAGGGACAGGTTGTATAGAGTGAGTCGTGACACTCAGACTAGTGAGGTGATTACCCAGTTGTTGGTACCAAAAAGCCGCCGGGAAATTGTTTTCCAGGCGGCTCATTATAACCCAATGGCTGGCCACATGGGGTATGACAAAATGCTAAACCGGATAATAGCCCGATTTTATTGGCCAGGCATTCGGGCAGACGTGCGCCGCTGGTGTGCGGTCTGCCCTGAATGCCAACTGGTCAATCCAGCGGCCATCCCGAGGGCGCCTCTACGGCCCCTACCTCTGATGGAGGTCCCGTTTGAACGGGTCGGGATGGACCTGATCGGGCCATTCCACCGGAGCGCACGCGGATATCGGTTTGTGTTAGTCCTTGTGGATTACGCAACCCGATATCCGGAGGCAGTGCCATTGCGCACCATCTCTGCAAAGAGTGTGGCGCAGGCACTGTTTCAGGTCATCTCCCGAGTCGGGATCCCGAAAGAGATCCTGACTGACCAAGGCACTCAATTTATGTCACGGACACTGAGAGAGCTTTACGGATTGTTGGACATCAAGTCGATTCGGACCAGTGTTTACCACCCACAAACTGACGGCCTTGTGGAGCGTCTGAATAAGACTTTGAAGTCCATGATCCGTAAGTTTGTGCACGATGATAATCATAATTGGGACAAATGGCTGAACCCTCTGTTGTTTGCAGTGCGGGAGGTACCCCAGGCCTCCACGGGATTTTCTCCCTTTGAGCTATTGTTTGGCAGGAAACCACGTGGGGTGTTGGACCTGGTTAAAGAAAGCTGGGAGGATGGTCCAAGCCCCAGTAAAAATGAGGTTCAGTACGTCCTGGACCTGAGAGCAAAACTCCACACACTTGGGCGGTTATCACGAGAGAATTTGCTCCAGGCCCAGGAACGTCAACAGCGGCTGTACAACAGAGGATCCAGGTTAAGGCAATTCTCACCGGGAGATAAAGTCCTTGTATTGCTCCCAACGTCCAGCTCTAAATTACTCGCCAAGTGGCAAGGGCCCTTTGTGGTCACACGACGAGTAGGTGACGTTGACTATGAGCTTGAGCGATCTGACAGGGGAGGGGCTACACAGATTTATCACCTCAACCTCCTTAAAGCTTGGAGAGAGGCAGAGTCTGTTTCACTGGTGACGGCAATTGCGGAGAGAGATGAGTTGGGGCCTGAGGTACCAAAGTCGGCCAATCCTGCCTCGCTCCATTGTGAGAACCATCTCTCGCCATCCCAGAAAACAGACATAGCCAGGTTGCAACAGCGCTATGCTGATGTGTTCTCCCCCCTGCCAGGACGCACAAGCCTTATTCAACATAAGGTTGAGACTCACCCGGGCGTGTCAGTGCGTTCACGGCCCTATCGGTTGCCTGAGCACAAAAGAAAAGTGGTCCAGGCTGAATTGGAAACAATGTTGGAGTTGGGGGTAATAGAAGAGTCCAACAGTGCCTGGTGCAGCCCCATCGTTCTTGTGGGTAAGAAGGATGGGTCCATCCGGTTCTGTGTGGACTATCGCAAGGTGAACGACGTGTCACGGTTTGACGCCTACCCTATGCCCCGGGTCGACGAACTCCTG
The DNA here is from genome assembly GCA_907169785.1 of Menidia menidia. Taxonomy (NCBI): domain Eukaryota; kingdom Metazoa; phylum Chordata; class Actinopteri; order Atheriniformes; family Atherinopsidae; genus Menidia; species Menidia menidia. The sequence continues at coordinate 17,408,263 of CAJRST010002224.1, read as the reverse complement.
GATCGCCTGGGCACGGCTCGTTTTTTCACGACGCTGGATTTGACCAAGGGCTACTGGCAGATTCCCCTATCGCCAGAGTCCAAGGAAAAAACGGCCTTCTCCACTCCGTACGGGTTGTACCAATTCGTCACACTTCCGTTCGGGTTGTTCGGGGCCCCAGCCACGTTTCAGCGCCTCATGGACCGGGTGCTGCGGCCGCATGCTGCATATGCTGCCGCCTACCTGGATGATGTGATCATCCACAGCAACACCTGGGCGGAGCATATGCGGCAGGTGGCTGCGGTGCTCGAGTCCTTGAGGCAGGCGGGGCTCACGGCCAACCCGAAGAAGTGTGCGGTTGGACGGAGGGAGGTACGGTATCTGGGGTACCACTTGGGTGGCGGGCAGGTGCGTCCACAGGTGGACAAGACGGCGGCGATTGCGGCCTGCCCAAGACCCAAGACGAAAAAAGAGGTGCGGCGGTTTTGGGGGCTGGCCGGCTACTACCGGCGGTTTATTCCAAACTTCGCTGAGCTGACCAGCCCCTTGACCGACCTCACCCGAAAGGGTGCCTCAGATCCGGTCCAGTGGACGGAGCAGTGCCAGGTGTCGCTTGAGAGGGTAAAGCAAACCCTCTGTTGGGAGCCTCTTCTCCACACACCTAACTTTTGTCTCCCCTTTACACTGCAGACTGATGCGTCGGGCAGAGGGTTGGGGGCGGTTCTGTCCCAGCAGGTGCAGGGTGTCGACCGCCCTGTCCTCTACATCAGCCGGAAGCTGTCTGACAGGGAGGCCAGGTACAGCACGGTGGAGAGGGAATGCCTGGCCATCCGGTGGGCGGTCGATGCTCTGCGTTACTACCTGCTGGGGCGCTCATTCACCCTCTGCTCGGACCACGCTCCCCTCCAGTGGCTCCACCGCATGAAGGATGCCAACGCGCGGATCACCCGTTGGTATCTGGCTTTACAGCCTTTTAAGTTCAGGGTGGTCCATAGGCCGGGGACGCAGATGGTCGTGGCCGACTTCCTCTCCCGTTCCCATGGGGAGGGGGGGGGGGAGTGGGCTAGGCCGGACGGCTCCCCGGCCTAAGTCAGGCGGTGGAGGTATGTGGAGGGGGCGTGGCGCTCAGCTGCAGGGGGGAGGGGTGGAGAAGGCTCAGGTGAGCAGTGCCAGGGGAGATGATTAGGCACACCTGGAACCGGTTGGCTAATCACTCTCCCCTCTGTAAAAAGAGTAGTGTGCTGGACCTGGGGAGGGTGGTTCTAGGAGAGAGCTGGAGCAGGACACCAGCGACCACATTGAGCCGACCAGGAAAACTGCCGACAAGCAGAGGGCCCAAGCCGGGCGGGCGCGTGAGTGTGTGTGTGTATGAGGGAGTGTGTGTGCTTCCGGCACACACACTGCGAATAAACCTTGTTCCACCAACGATTCTTGGTCTAAGAAAACTCTGTCAAGACACCCACGGTGGCACGACGGCCACACTAAGGATTTCCGCATCCCTTACAACACATAGGAACATGCCACTTGCGATTTATTTAAACCCAACACAAATCATCTGTGTAATGGTGGGGGCATGGGTGCAGTGCTGAATTTAAGGACCAAGCAGTCTGCACTGGCAGTAAAGCGATAGCGCAGATGACGATAATAGTCGGGAAAAGCCAACAGGTTGGACCTATCCCAATTCCGTTTTGTTTGTTATTTACTTTGGGGGAGAGAGGGAATTATGCTATAAATAAACACAACTTTGTTATCTTAACTCAATTGTAGAATGAATCTGAGGAAGAAGCTTTTCATTATTGAAGGGGGGGGAGATAATTTAACCATAGTGTCTAACAATCAGTTCCAGTTAATGTGACACAATGGAAATTTGTTATTTTGATAGTGTGTTATACTTGTGTTATATATATATATCTTTCTTCTGTGCATGATTTAAGGCCTCATGTGATTTTGGCATCTTGTAAACAACAATCTTTTTCTTCAGCACATCTTCACAAGCAAACAAAAATTGAGATAGGTTTGAGAAAGAAAATAATATCTAAAAATACATGATGATCCAACACAATATAAAACACCAAATATGAATGGATGTTTGAAACAAAATAAAAGATTTTGGAACTATCTTTACCTCGCCTTCACAATAACACAAACACACATTATGCTTAACAGTTACTACTGCTTCAAATGCAATTTCACTCAGACTTTACCATGGAGAGGAAGTATGCTGCTGGCCGGCCAGTTGAAGAGTCTTGGGCCGGGGGGCAGAGCAGCTGCCCGCATTAGATGGACGCTCCCAGTAGGGATCACTGTGGAATACACATACATAAAAAAAATAAAGTGAAGAAAGATGGAGAAGGGAGAAATAAGTAGAGAAAACAAAACAATAGATATGAAGCAGAAAAAATAAACAATAAAATTAAATGTAACCAGTATAGTCAAACACAGCAAATTCCATATACTAGCTCATATTAATAGGCAACATCAGACTTTGCAAACAGTAAAAGATACTCTGGTAATTTATTCTTGTGTACTATTATAAACAGCTAGTATTTCTTGCTCAGTGAGCTTAAAATGAGAAAAATAGAGCGAAAAGTGATAAGATGACTTTATGTTAACCACACAAACTACAACTTGTAGATTATCTAAAGATGATCTTAGTTTTAAAAAAAGTAAATCCATATTTTTGCAGAGAAACAACGACAGTACAAGGGTCAAAGTTGGACATTGCATTTTAAATTAGACTGAGAACGTTATTTTGAAGGAAGAACCAGAAGTTCATTCTTTGTTTCATGAAGCTCAAAATACCTGTAAAACACAGTTTTAAAGGATTAAAGTCGCCCACTGGGAGGTGTTGCTCCAGGAAGTAGGTCTATGGCACAATCATAAGGGGGGTGCAGTGTTAGAGAGGTAGCTCTAACTTTATTAGAACCTCCTTGATGTCATGGTAAACTTGAGTTACTTTAGATTAATCAGGATATGATTTCTTGTTGTCTGGGACTTGAAAAAAAGAAGTCTCAGCCAGTTTTAGCTGAATGTGCAGTTTAATGCAAATAAGTGGAGTTTGCGGTAAGTCTGTATCATAGTAGCAGGACCAGTGAGGAGGAAGCTGATCACTGGAATCATAGACTGGGTTTATTGTGTGCTGAAACCTGTTGATTCGTCAACAGGTCCTTGTACTTGACAAAAGCAGACAATTCTGGCTCAGTCTTTTTCCTCTGAGAAGTCTTTACAGTGGTGCCACCACTGTGCTCTGCTGTGGCAAAAACTTCAATAATAGTTCAAAAGACCCAAGAAAGCTTGTAGCTCCTCAACATTGGCAGGTGCAGGAGCCTCTTGTATTGCTCTCACCTTTTCCTCTGATGGGTGAATGCCATGCTCGTCCAGAACGTGACCCAAATAGTATTTCCATTGTATTCCATTGTCCTGTAAGTGTTGCAGGACCCTCTGATGGTTGTGGAGGTGATGTTCCTCTGAATGTCCCATAATCAGAACATCAGCGAGGAAAACTACCACAGGAGAGTCTTTCATCATGTTTTCCATAATCCGCTGAAAGATTGAGGGAGTAGAACTGATCCCAAAAGGAAGTCTGTTATACACAAACCGCCCTCTGTGGGTATGTCTTGGAGTCATCATCTAGCAAAACTTGCTGACAAGCTGCTGCAAAATCAATATTAGAGAAAATCATACCTCCACTATGGTAGCTAACGCTTTTCTAAGCGAGGTAAGGGGTAGGTGTCTGTTTCAAATGCCTCATTTACTGACACGACACAGGTGAAGTGACTGATCCTTCTTTACCACCGGAATTATAGGTGCTGCTCATTCACTATGCTTTTCCTGGAGATATAATGTCAGCTTCCTTCAGCCTTTTGTGCTCCAGTCCTACTCTTTCCTTAATTGAAAATGGGAGGGGTGTGTGTTTGTAGACTTAGAGAGTCATGTCTGGTCTGACTGTGACTGAGGTTTTAATGTCTTTAAGTGTCCTTAACTCCTCATTAAACTCTTAGTATTCTGACTTCTACATTTAGTTTCCTTCAAAAAACTGATCTTCCCATCTTAGTTTAAGTTGCTTCAGATAATCTCTACCATAAAATGTTGTTCCATGCCCCTTAATAACTAGAAGTGGCAAAACTGCTCTCTGACCTTGATACTCAACTGTGTCTGTAATCCCAAAACAGGGATACAACCTCCACTGTAAGCTCTAAGCTTTACGTTAGCACTCTGCAGTGATATGTGTGAAAACTGCCTTCTATATGTTCTTTTTAAGATTATGCTTTTCCTTGCACCGGTATCAATCTCCATCCTCACCCCATTAACAAAGAATGTTGTTTATACATCTCAGTATCTTCACTGGTGACAGTTGAAATTGTAAACATTTCAAGATGAGAAACTTCTTCAGCTTTGACACATTTAGTGTTTTTCTTTAGCTGTCTCCTGTCTCTTGGTCTAGTATCTTTAACCCTTGCCTTTTTGCACGACATGCCCTTTTAATGTGCACGACTTTCTCACAGTTGTGACATATAGTCTTTTTAAAATGACACTCATTTGCAATGTGATTTTTTCCATTGCACATGTAACAGTTCCTGGCCTTCTTGCAGCTTCACCTCATAGACGCTTGCAGCTCCACTAGCATCGCTCACCGTTTCTCTCAACTGACGTGCTTCCCTGTTGGCCATCTCCATGTTGAGGGTGATCTCCAACGCTTTGGCAAACGTTTTCTTAGAAGAACCTCTGCTGGCAGGATTTGTTCCTTATTCCACTGACAAACCGATCTTGTAGTGATGCGTCCAGGTTCGCGGCGAACTCACAGTGGCACACTGCTTCAGCTCCGCCACGGAGCTGTGCGACCAGTTAGGCAGCTTTTTGATTGCACCCGTTGAAGTGAAATCTCTGCCGCCAACAATGGCTTTGCCTCGAAATATTGCTTTAAAACAGTCACTATCTCGTCTTGTCTTTGGGCTTGTGGGGCTGCACTTAATTTCTCAAAGGTCCATCCTTAGTAGCACCCATTAAACTCAATAGTGTGGCAACTTTCTTCCAAGTCGACAATGTTGTTAGTTTAAAAAAACTGTTCAATATAGGATGACTACAGGTCGTTTTCCGTCTTAAAATTAAAGAGTTTGTCCAAACAGGGCCATAGTACTTACTGGTACCGAAATTGTCTGGCTTTCCTTCTGTGTAAGGTAAAAAGGCTTTTTCCTCATTGCCAATGTTGTGTAATAACGAGATGGAGGCAGACATGCTTGTTTATTTAGCTACGCTGCTTTACTGAACAATGTGCATGCATGCAGCACCTTGACCTTTCTTATAACACATAGATGTAGTTAACATAAATCATGAAAATAGTTACCATTTAATGTGTGAGCAGCACATTTTGAGGATAGTGTCCAGGATTCTTAATTTGGTAATTTGTTGTTTGTTTATTTTGCACACCCCTTTCAACTTATTGCCCGATTGCACAGAAAATATACCAATAACAGTGATTAATCTGGTTAGTCAAATTGAACTACTATTATTTTGATGATTACTGTACACCCAGACCACATCAATTTCCTTCACACTGAGTGCTCGGAACAAGTGAAAGTGTTTTAACACCTGCCGTGTTATAAATCTTTTCAAATAATCTACTGGCTGTGATTTGTATAGCTGTCATTACCTTACTAGTTTAATATTCAATTCAAAGTATTAAAAAAAATAACCTTGAACAAATACTGTCTGCACTCCCATTCTGTACTATATTTTTTTCCTTTCCTATTTCTAACCCTCTTATCTTTAACTTGTGTACATCTGCCTTGTGTGCCACTAGGCTGATGGCCCCACAGGAACAAATAACATTTAGCAAATTGTGCCACATTGAATTGGTGTCCACAGAAATAATACATTTGTCTTTCATTGTTTCCTTGTTTTTGCAATCCCATGGCAGACACTTACACCTCAGCGCATTGCTGCTTGGCAATCAATAAGTAACTTGAAGTATACATGTTTGAATTGCTGTTGTGAAGGACAAGGGACTGTTCACATGACCAGATAACCTCGTGCTGACCATCCAAGCGTCCTGTGCGTGCAACCCTTGTGGCTACACCTGTGTAGTTAATTGGGGTGCGAGTCTGAGGGTTGCATGTGCACACGCTAGTGAATGGAGAGGCAGAGATGTGAAAGGAACCCCTTGTCTTCATGGACTGTTTGTGCTGTTTGGACGTTGTTGTGTGTTCAGAAACCATAAGTTTTGTCATTTATTGTTTGTGGGTGAGCTGTTTCATGTTAGTTTGTAGAATGTCATGATTAATATTTGCATTCTTTGCTGACTTTTACGTTTATAGCGTGTAACACGCTTACCGTGCTTACTGCGGTTAAGTGAACAGCGAAGCGTAACTTTTTCCTGCTGTGTAAAATGGAGATGATGCTTTTAATTTGATAATTTGTTGTATATTAAGGTGTAGTGTATTCGTGTAATAATGTGTATGTTTAGATTTAGGTGTCTATTTGGTCATTTCTGGTTAGCCATTGGCATGTGTGTCAATATATGAATAACCATGCTTAGCTATTAATTTTGTAGTCACCATGCATACGTTTCTAAGAGGCACTGTTACATTCTGTTTTACATATAGAAACCACAACTTCAATGTCACGACTAATGTCACAACTTCAGTAACAAAACAAAGCTCTCAAATGTGAACTCCACAAGTTTCAATAAATACTCTGGACCTGTACATTATGTCTGCATTTTAATCAAATACCCCATGGTCGCTCCTACAGATTTCTTACTAGGATCAATCAAAACAATTGTATTACAAAAAAGAGACCCTTTTCTGTTATTGTTTATGCCCATTTTTTAAAGTTAGTAAGTTGTTTTTGCTGGAAGGGAGCCATGTTAGTAGGCCACAGTGTGTTGACATACCAGTAATATTGGACATTGTGGACTATGTGTTCATATGCATTAAGAATCAAAAGCACTTCATCTACTATTATTTATCATTCCAGTGTCAGAATCCTGAGCTGACCCTTTATGCTATCATGTAACAGGGAGAATACAGCTAGTCAGCTAGGTTAACTGCTACGTCCCGAGTGAACAGGGAGAACTGAACTACCGCTTATTTACTAGCTTATATGACATTGTATTTTTTTAATTTATATGCTTCGTCAGATTAGATGGGGAATTTTTAAAAACCATGATTTCTCAATATTTCGGGAGGCTTTTTTTTAAATAGGCTATCGCCCAATGAGGAGCCAGCTTCACAAACCGTGACAGAGCTATCTATCATTACGTTTACATGAGTAACGAGTAACGATTCAGCCCGTGAAAAATCGATCGAGTAAAAGTTTTAAATCAATCAAAAATATGTAGTGGAGTAAAAATAAAAGTAGAAAAAAATATATACTCCAATAAAGTACAGATACTGCATTTTGGTATTTAAGTACATTACTTAAGTAGTTCTACTTCGTTACTGAACATCTCTGTTCAGAAGTGATGATGGAGGAGTTTTCAGTGATTCATTTTAGTAAGAAGAGTCTCTACAGTAACTTCAAAATTACAGATTATGTTTTACAGCTTCATGAAAAAGTCACTACAATAGCAATTTCAGAGGGATGGTTAGGTGATAACACATGTAACATATGTGCAAGATGGATTACAGGGTAATATTTTGGGGGAAAAATATATATATATCTCCCTGGGCTGCCACCTTATCGTGGTGGAGGGGTTTGAGTGCCCCAGTGATCCTAGGAGCTATGTTGTCCGGGGCTTCAAGCCCCTGGTAGGGTCACCCAAGGCAAACAGGTCCTAGGTGAGGGATCAGACGAAGCGCAGCCCAGAAGACCCTTATGAAGAGAGACAAAAATGGACTTCGTGTACCCTCGCCCGGGCGCGGGCTACCGGGGCCCCCCCCTGGAGCCAGGCCCAGGGGCGGGGCACCATGGCGAGCGCCTGGTGGCCGGGCCTTCACCCATGGGGCCCGGCCGGGCCCAGCCCGAAGAGGTTACATGGGTCCCCCTTCGCACGGGCCCACCACCCGTGGGAGGGGCCATAGGGGTCGGGTGCAGTGTGCCCTGGGCGGCGGCCGGAGTCGGGGATCTTGGCGGACTGATCCCCGGCTGCAGAAGCTGGCTCTAGGGACGTGGAACGTCACCTCTCCGGCGGGGAAGGAGCCTGAGTTAGTGTGCGAGGCGGAGAGATTCCGGCTGGACATCGTCGGTCTCGCCTCGACACACAGCTCTGGCTCTGGAACCAGCCTTCTCGAGAGGGGTTGGACGCTCTGCTACTCTGGAGTTGCCCCCGGTGAGAGGCGCCGAGCAGGAGTGGGCATACTTATTGCCCCCCATCTCGGTGCCTGTACGTTGGGGTTTACCCCAGTGAGCGAGAGGGTAGCATCCCTTCGCCTGCGGGTGGGGGGACGGGTCCTGACTGTCGTTTGTGCCTATGCGCCTAGCGGCAGCACAGAGTACCCACCCTTTTTGGAGTCCTTAGAGGGGGTACTGGAGGGTGCCCCCCCTGGGGACTCCCTCGTTTTGCTGGGGGACTTCCACGCTCACGTGGGCAACGACAGTGAGACCTGGAGGGGCGTGGTTGGGAGGAATGGCCCCCCCAGCTTGAACCCGAGCGGTGTTCTGTTTTTGGACTTCTGTGCTCGGCACGGATTGTCCATAACGAGCACCATGTTCAAACATAAGAGTGTCCATATGTGCACCTGGCACCAGGACACTCTAGGCCGCAGTTCAATGATCGACTTCGTTGTCGTTTCAGCTGATCTGCGGCCGCATGTTTTGGACACTCGGGTCAAGAGGGGGGCGGAGCTTTCCACTGACCACTACCTGGTGGTGAGTTGGCTCCGATGGCGGGGGAGGATGCCGGTGAGACCCGGGAGGCCGAAACGTGTTGTGAGGGTCTGCTGGGAGCGCCTGGCGGAGTCCCCTGTTAGGCGGAGCTTTAACTCCCACCTCCGGGAGAGCTTCGAACACGTTCCGGGGGAGGCGGGGGACATTGAGTCCGAATGGGCCGTGTTCCGTGCCTCCATCGATGACGCAGCCTCCCGGAGCTGCGGTCGCAGGGCTGTCGGTGCCTGTCGTGGCGGCAACCCTCGAACCCGCTGGTGGACACCGGCGGTGAGGGATGCCGTCAGGCTGAAGAAGGAGTCCTATCGGGCCTTTTTGGCCTGTGGGACTCCGGAGGCAGCCGATGGGTACCGGCAGTCCAAGCGACATGCGGCTCGGGTGGTCGCCGAGGCAAAAACCCGGGCGTGGGAGGAGTTTGGGGAGGCCATGGAAAAAGACTTCCGTACGGCCTCGAAGCGATTCTGGTCCACCATCCGGCGTCTCAGGGGGGGGAAGCAGTGCCCCACCAACACTGTTTACAGTGGTGATGGTGTGCTGTTGACCTCAACTCGTGACGTTGTGGGTCGGTGGGCGGAGTACTTCGAGGACCTCCTCAATCCCACTGGCGCGTCCTCCGTTGGAGGGGCAGAGCCTGGGGATCCGGAGGTGGGATCTCTAATCTCCGGGGCTGAAGTCACCGAGGCAGTCAAAAAGCTCTGCGGTGGCAAGGCCCCGGGGGTGGATGAGATTCGGCCGGAGTTCCTAAAGGCTTTGGATGTTGTGGGGCTGCGTTGGCTAACGAGACTCTGCAACATCGCGTGGACATCAGGGGCAGTCCCGCTGGATTGGCAGACTGGGGTGGTGGTCCCCCTATTTAAAAAGGGGGACCGAAGGGTGTGTTCCAACTATAGGGGGATCACACTCTTAAGCCTCCCTGGGAAGGTCTATTCAGCGGTTCTGGAGAGGAGGGTCCGTCGGATAGTCGAGCCTCGGATCGAGGAGGAGCAGGGTGGTTTTCGTCCTGGCCGTGGAACGCTGGACCAGCTCTATACCCTCAGCGGGGTCCTAGAGGGTGCATGGGAGTTCGCTCAACCAGTCCACATGTGTTTTGTGGACTTGGAGAAGGCGTTCGACCGTGTCCCTCGGGGTATCCTTTGGGGGGTGCTCCGGGAGTATGGGGTACCTGGCCCTTTGTTACGGGCTGTTCGGTCCCTGTACGACCGGAGTCAGAGTCTGGTTCGCATTGCCGGTAGTAAGTCGGACTCGTTTCCGGTGGGAGTTGGACTCCGCCAAGGTTGCCCTATGTCTCCGGTCCTGTTCATAACTTTTATGGACAGGATTTCTAGGCGCAGCCGAGGTGTTGAGGGTGTCAGTCTTGGTGGCCTTAGGATCGCATCTCTGCTTTTTGCAGATGATGTGGTCCTGTTGGCTCCATCAAGTCGGGACCTACAGCTCTCACTGGAGCGGTTTGCAGCCGAGTGCGAAGTGGCTGGGATGAGGATCAGTGCCTCCAAGTCCGAGACCATGGTCTCTCACCGGAAAAGGGTAGAGTGCCTTCTCCGGGTCGGAGCGGACGTCCTTCCCCAAGTGGAGGAGTTCAAGTATCTCGGGGTCTTGTTTGCGAATGGGGGTAGGGAGTGTGAGATCGATAGGCGGATCGGCGCGGCGTCTGCAGTAATGCGGGCGCTGTACCGGTCTGTCGTGATGAAGAGAGAGCTGAGCCTAAAGGCGAAGCTCTCAATTTATCGGTCGATCTACGTTCCCACCCTCGTCTATGGTCACGAGCTTTGGGTAGTGACCGAAAGAACGAGATCGCGGATACAAGCGGCCGAAATGAGTTTCCTCCACAGGGTGGCTGGGCTCTCCCTTAGAGATAGGGTGAGAAGCTCGGCCATCCGGGAGGGGCTCAGAGTAGAGCCGCTGCTCCTCCACGTGGAGAGGAGCCAGTTGAGGTGGCTCGGGCATCTGATCAGGATGCCTCCTGGTCGCCTCCCTGGGGAGGTGTTCCGGGCTCGTCCCACCGGGAGAAGGCCCAGAGGAAGACCCAGGACCCGCTGGAGGGACTATGTGTCCCGGCTGGCCTGGGAACGCCTCGGGATCCCCCTGGAGGAGCTGGCCGAAGTGGCCGGGGAGAGGGAAGTCTGGATTTCCCTGCTATCGCTGCTGCCCCCGCGACCCGACCCCGGATAAGCGGAGGAGAATGGATGGATGGATGGAAAAAGAAGCAATACGAGATTTGTGATGTAATACTTTTTTGTTATGTATGCTTTTAAATGCAAATTAATTGGGGGTTTGACCATTGATATTCATAGGTTGATCTAATGTATGACCATTGACATTGAAAGTTCCAAAAACCTATCAAACTGTTGCATTTATAGATGTATTTAGATCATGTATTGATCAATAGAAAAACAAGAAATACATGGAAAACATGTCCATAAAGACCGTTTCGATTTGTGGACTTTTTAACATTGATTTATTCAAATTTATTAATCAAATTAAATGTTTACATTTTTTTTTGTTATGTATAGAATGGGCAGTTCAGCAGTTGCTCGGGAACAAAAGCTTTCACATACCTATCTGGTGATTCAACTTCCAGACTTCGTAGGCACAAGAACTGGCCACTACAGCTTCATAACCATCTCTTGGCTTGCAGGACTAAATGAAAAAATGTATATAATTCAAAGAAGAAAATTGGAGGCATTGCAGTGGTAAGAAATAAAGATGAAGTAATCCTTGAACAAATTATTATTAAGTTATGTCTTTGTTCTTCAAACGCATGAACCTTATTGTTTATAATATGTTTATTTCAAGAAAATACAATGCGTATTGTTGGTGTTAAGCTTGAGTGTCAATACCAAGTTTTTATGACAATCACTGGCATCTATAAAAGTTTTAATCTAAACATCGCTTGGCGAATGTTTGATAAGTTTGTTGACTGCACCATATGGATGCAAAATGAAATGCAAAAATTTATTAGTAGCAATAAAGAAGTCAGCAAATGATAATGAGCATAAAAAACTCTCTTTCACTTGACTTTACTTGACTGCACAAAAGCTAAAGAACCTGATATAGAAAACCAAATGTAATTTACAGTAAATAGTATGTACACTGTGACATAATGCAATGAATGTTATTCTTATAGACAGAAACTAGGAATTCCTGGTAGAGAGACATTAATAGATTCTTATCTGAGTTAAGCTGAGTCAGAAAGAAAATAAAAACTGGAGATTGGGCTGTGATAATGCATTCAGGATCTCCGTGATAGCCGCAATATTGCGAGGTTCTTTTATGTACCAAGCCTGAACAATTAAACTCTGGCAATCTAGTCTGGTCCTCACAGTTTCTGTTGTCTGAAGGTTGTTGTTATTGGAGAGATTTGTATATATGTACTGTATATACATTTACTTCCCTGCCCCTTATTATCTCATTAATATTCAGAATGAAGAGTAAATGATTAATCTGTCTAAGCTAATTTCATCCTTAAGTGCTAAACAGTAAGCCATACATTATTTTATTCCTTTATGCAATAAATCTAACAGAATCGAAATGCTACATTATAAAATAACTGCCACCATTCCCACTGCATCTCTCTCAAACCGATTTACAGTGCTCAGTTGTTCAAAGACAATGGTCGCAAGTCACTACTCCATCAGCAGCCCCTGTTGTCCGGAGTACTGTGCTGATTTTCATTAGTGATAGTGCTTCACACAAATCTGAAAGTCATGGCGGATGGGCACCACGCCAAGCTCCTTTAAGTTCCTGTTGTTGGGGAACTAAAGAATCATGGGACAGTGGTCAAAAACAAGAGGCCTGAAAAAAAGATTTGATGTGTCCTTGGATGTTGAAGAAGGTGTCTGAATGAGACCAAGTAAAAGTGAGTATCTAGATGATTTGGCCGAATGTATATTTAGATAGTCCTCTGACCCACTTTTATGACTCACTATTATATCATGCATTTACCACTGTAGGTAACCAGGTCTCCAGATTATGCACCACAAAATATTGCCATAGAAATCATTATAGAAGGCTGGTTGGAGATCTCAAAGCAAAAGATGTCTGACATCACTGAGACTGCAAGTTCAGGAGAAACTGCATTGATCATCTTATGCGATAACGCTTTTTTTATCCTTTGATTTAAATTCAATTATAAAAGGGCATTATCTAAAGATCTTTAATTTCATACAATAAACGTATAGGCTACTGTACATTCAAAATAGTTTGATTCTTTCACAAATGACCATTTAAAAACAAAAAACAAGCTAAATTGTAAAGCTGAAATAAAAAACAATGGTTACACTCAAAACAAACACTAAAAAATACATAAAATCTCTTCAAGAGTATAAATCACACATCTAACAAATCTTTCTTTATTTAGTAACAAAACAAGTTAAAGAATTCACAGTAACTGAGACGACTGAGGAGGGTACATCTAAACATTTCAGGTATTTATATTTGTGTTGGTGTTGGTGAGGGAAAGAAGAGAGTTAAAGAGGGAGGAGGCAAGGGAGAGGAAGTTATGCTGTGAGGCAGTCTAGTAAATTGTTCCATTTTTGGAGGTAATCTAAATGCTAACTAGAGGCAACTTATCAGCAGAATGGATTTCAAACCATCTGTTCAAATAACAGGGGATTTGTCTGATGGCAAGCACAAGAATAGGATGTTGGTGGGAAGATTAGACGGTGAGTGTGATGCTGTGCATCACATCTTTACAACCATGACTTTTAAGAAAAAAAGGAAAAAAAAAGAAAAGGAAAAAATGTGGTTTGTGTAAACAAGAACAGATGACGCCCTAACAATTACACCTGTCAGTAGCTCAACAAAGCAATCGATCTCTGAGGCAGCCATGCAATGTTTTCTCACTCTCTGCTACTTCACTGCAAAATAATTTTCTCTCTTGTCCCCTGAATTACCTTTCCTCTATTTCTAATTCTCTTTCTCTTCATCTTCCTTTTATCTTATGCTTTCCTTATTTTTCAGTCTTCATAAGCAATTCACCAATTAAACATTCCTTGATGTGTGACAAGCATATGCTTGCATATTCACTCTGCTACAACATTAAATAAAAAATGGGCTGAAAAAAAGGGATTGGAATAAAGAAAAGGATACAGAAAGAAGGAAGGAGAAAAAGTGTGAATAAATATTAGAAAAGAAAACGAAAGGAAGCAGGAATATAATGGAGACAAAGCAAGCAACTGAGAAAAAAATACATATAAAAATAACAAGAACCAGCAGAAGAATGTTTGCAATGTCAAAACAATTTCTATCAGCTTCATTATAATAATAATAATAATAATAATAATAATGATAATGATAATGATAATGATAATGATAATAATAATAATAATAATTATTATTATTATTATTATTATTATTATTATTATTATTATTATTATTATTATTATTATTATTATTATCTTATCTTATGAAGTATCACACAATAAATTAGGAGGCACGTATCTTGTTCTTCACCCCAGATACACACAAATTCTCTTCTTATTGTCTTCTAGTCACTTAATCACTTCTGCTTTATTTTCCTGTAACTACATACATGTAGTTGATTTATTTGCAATAAATTATTGTGGCTGGCATTTGTGGTGAGATGTACTGTAACACTTTTCTGTTACTCTGTGTAGCAGCAACTCTCTTCTGTGGAACTTTTAACAGTGCTCTGACTAAAGAACATCACTGATCCCATCTTTACATTGTTGGATTAATTCCAGACTTGCTCTGTGAAGACCTCTTTTCTAATTCTATTTGGTGTTTCGACTCGTTTTTCCTCTTTCGTGTGTTTACCTGTATAGCTTAGTATGGCTACCAGCTCTCTTCCTTCACATTCTACTTTCACCTGCTCTGCAAGTCAGATGAATAGTTACTCCTCTTCCTTAGTTGGCGATAACGGTAGCTGAAACAAATGTTTTTATGTAGTTCTGAAGGGGAGGCTCTGCATTGTAAGAGCGGTAGCTAACCAGGTCCCTATAGCCATAGCAGAATCACTTAGTTTACTTAAACCCATTAGTTCTCCCCTCAGTCACGAGCAGCCAAGGCTGGCTGGTTAATTACCAAGAAGAAAAAGTTTAATCCTAAATTTGAGCCAATGGTTCACCACCAATCTTTCTCTAATCTCTAATCTCTTATAAATTTCCACAAAGTGACACACTTGCAGAGGAATAAACCCTGGCAGCTTCATAGTAATAGGCATTAGATACTTAAACAACCGTGGAAAACCTTTGATTTTAAAAGACTGCAAAAAGAAGGTAAAGTGTGAGATGCTGTGCTTGTGTCGCAAGTCTATGTGAGATTGTTGGCAAAATCAAAAGACATAACGCGCTTCTAGACAAACAATTCAGTAAGATTATAACTTTGACTATTGTAGTGTAAATATATATTCCTGGAAAAATAAACAAGTGAAAACACCAGAGGTCACTTAAGAAAGCCTGAGCAGCTGGAAGGCTTATGTTGATGAGTGGACTGGGTCATCATGGGGAAAACTAGCCAATCATCATCTGCAGGTGAATCAACCATTACCTCTAAGTGGAGTTGCAATGAAGATTCACATGGTGTGAATCTCCCACTGGAAAAAATCTACATGTTGGTATCAACAGACAACAAATTGTCCAGCTTCTATGCACATTTGTCCCTCTTAGAGATTCCACGTAAAGAATTTCAGACACTACATGAGTCTTTTGAATTCAGCCAGCAACAGGTGCAGATGCTGGCCACAGTGTAATCCCCTCACTGAGGGACTGAGCCAAATTTTTAAAGAAAAAACAAATAATCAACATCGTACTCCAGGCTTGAATTATAAGTGAAAACCTTGTGTTCTCTTGGATCCTGGATTATACAGATGAGGACCCAGAGAAACTTTATCCAATCGCAATTTAAGCTTACCACAACTTCCACCGGGTAGCCCGCCTGGGATGGAAGAGACCTGATGCCTGCAGACCTAGACCCATCATGGCCAAGTTTGAGCATCAAAAACAGAAGGTTTTGGTAAGGAGCCATGTGAGGAACCAACTTCAGTGTCAACAACAAAAGAAACCCTGGATAGATGCAGGGTTCTGTTACCTATTCAGAAACGATTCATGGAATTAGGCTCCTGTGCTGTCATTGCGGTGGATGAATTATTTGTCAATGGGCAGCTCTACGAGACCAGGAAACCACCCCGCGGCTCTAAATATTTCAGGTGATTCCATTCACTCGCATCTATGTACCCAGGTATCACAATAGACTATAGTTAATTTTGAAATCTACAAAGAAAAGCTGTGTGTGTTCAACCAGACTTTGGGTAGAATAAGCGAGCGTTATTTTTAGGAAATCATCAAAAACTCTGGAAACAACTTTTGTGTCCTGTTTGCCATAGTGAGCAGACTTAACAAACCCCCCAGTCTTACTGCTGTTAGAACTTGTTTCTTTATCCAAATGTCAGGAGTTTGCAATAATCTTTAATGACAAAGTTCAAGGCATTAAAAATGCAATAATTTCCACTACGCCAATAACTACTCTGCCCCAAGTTTACACCTGTCACTAACAAAACAATTAAAGAGATCATCTGCAGCCTGAGTCCATCAATACGTTGCCTGTACAAATAACCCACTACATTCCTAAAGTCTGTGCTGAGCAGTTTGTTATCACAACTCACTCATCTAGTCAAGGTTTCAGACTGGAACATTTCCAAAGGCCTTAAAAACGTCTGTCATTAAGCTTCTTCTAAAGAAGAAGTGTCTGGATGCCACAGCACTGAAAAACTAATGCCCCATATCAAACCCTACATTCTTCTTTCTCCTGCGTAGCAGTGTTTTTTATTCTTATTCTTTGGGTCCTATCACAACACTGAGACAGCTCTGATCAAGGTGAAAAATAATTTCTGCCTGACGCAGGGACAGTCTTGGTCTTAGCACTGCTGGACCTTAGCATGGCATTTGATGCAGTTAACCATGTGATTTTATTACAGAGGTAAGAAGACTAGTTGGGAATCTCTGGTATGGCTTTAAAGTGGTAGTCCTACCTCGACCACAGAACACTTTGTTTTAACTGGGAACTGTGTCTCAGACCGAAGTGATCTGACCTGTGGGGTTCTCCAGGGGTCAATTCTGAGACCCATTTTATTCAATCTGTACATGCTTCCATTAGGCCAACTGATTTGCAGCCATAATGTGTCCTACTACAACTATGTAGATCTTTGTATTGCTGACCATAGGAAAACATGGACATGTAGCTTTAATGTGATGCTGCATTGATCAGATACGTTTGTGGATGCAGCACAACTTTGTCCAGTTAAACCCCCCTGAAAAAGTGAAATCATTGTCTGTGGCCCAAAGAAACAAAGCAAAAGTGTTAATCAGTCACCTTCACACTCTCTCTCTGGAACCCAAAAATCAGGTAAAAAGTCTTGGGGTAATATAGGACTCCGACCTGACTTTAACAGCAACATTAAATCAGCCTAAAGCAGCCTAAAAGACATTGCACGAATCAGAGGAATAGTGTCTAAACCAGACCTAGAAAGGACTAATCCATGCATTTGTCTCCAGCTGGTGAGGCTACTGTAATGGCCTGCTCACTGGGAGCTCTAAACAAACTGTAAGACAGCTGCGGAACATCCAGAATGCTGCTGCTAGAGTTCTGACCAGAACCAGAAAATACAACCATATCAGTCCAGTACTCAGGTCTCTGCCCTGGCTTCCTGTCACTCAGAGAATAGACTTTAAAACAGCCCTGCTTGTGTACATCACACGTTACTTTAGTCATTATGTATGAAGTTCTACAATGGACTCTATAACATTTTTTGCATTTGTTACTATGTTTCAAGCCATTCTAGGATGGTATATAAAGCCTGCTGGAAGACTCAGCTCGATTTGCGCCAGTTCTCATGAATATTTTGCATGCTTAACTCTGATTGGCTAAGAGCTACCATTTAAGAGCCTTGCCTAAACAGATAATACACATAACTTTAATAAACTTAAATGTGTTTGATAAAAAAGAGAAAATACCATTTTGCAGTAATCATAATTTGCAACAGCTTATCAGAGGGAATCATGGAGCCCATTGTCAGTGTTTTAAGCTCCCCTGGGAGTTACCCATTGGTCTGCACTCATTCATTTCATAATATAATTAGCAAAAATACGCTTTGTTTTGTCTTTTGCATTGGTTTTGTCCAAAACCAGACAGCTTGCTGAAAGCTGCTATTGACTAATTTTAGCTTCATGGCATGAACTTAGCTAGGCTAGCAAGCGCTAGCATTGTCCAAATGGATAAAACCTAGAACTTTGCTAAGCGAGTGAGTCTTACCACTGTCCAAACAGACATTAAACCTGTATAGCAGCATTTTCTGTACTCTGTCTGGCTTCTTGGGAAAGATGTGCATTGTAGAAGTTCTGTTTGAGCATATCACACAAGAACGTTGACGTTCAGCCATCTTTGCTGTAGGCTATATGAAAACTGTCACTGTCTGAGCTAGTTGAATTCTGTAAGCACGTTCTCAACTGGGCGAACTAATGAATAGTAATGAGCTCAGTCAATACTACATCAGTCTGATACCTTTTTCTGATCGGCGTGATTTCTGTCCTTATTTCTTTTCAGTGGCTGTAGCAGACAGATAAGGTAGCGGTTCATTCTTACATTCACTACATAACACAAACACATATGGACCTAACATATTTTTAAAAATATAACAAAAAATGGTTTTGGTTGGCAGGGCACCTCTAAAGAAGGTTCCCTCCCTGCTTTTGGTACAGCACAGCACCCTGTTCAGTGGTCCTGGCATCAGTGTGGAGGATATAAAGAAGCTTTGGGTCAGCAAATACCGGAACTATAGTGCTGGTAAGCTTTTCAATCAGAGTATCAAAAGCATGTGGACATTCCAGACACCATGGTGAACCAAAGTGCTCTCTTTGGGTTAAGTTGATGGATTTTGGGGTCATGAATGCTGGAGTTCTTGCGTGCGGATGAATACCCTTGTGTCAGATCGTTAAGAGGTTTGGCTATGGCTGAATATCCCTTGATAAATTAAATCTAATTATCCGGCGGTAATACTCTTCACAGGAAGGATTGTAAGGTCTTGAGATTAATGGGGACTGGCCAGGATTTTAGTGCTGATACCTTCTCTGTATTAATGTCAACAACTCTTTCTGGGATTAGTTTTCTGATATGTCTGCCAATGTGTCCCAACTATTTCACAGATGTCTGAAAGAATTTACACTTTTCCTTGGATAACTTCTGTCCATACTCTTGCAGATGACTCAGTACTCCTAACAACTGGCTGTTGTGCTCCTCAAGTCTGTTGGCAAAAATTATCAGGTCATCCAAAAACACCAAGATCTCATTCAAATGGAGATCACCCATACACTTCTCCAATAACCTCTGGAAGGTTGAGGGTGCATTGGTTACTCCCTGTGGCATCCTTTTGAAATCGCAATATCTGAGGCTTTTTTTGGTTTGTCTGCTTCATTCATTTCAAATTCATTGTAACCAGACTTGAGGTCTAAAACAGAAAACCACTTAGATCCAGTGAGTGCAGAGAATGATTCTTCTAAGTTTGGCAATACTTATGCATCCTTGATGGTCTGCAAATTGAGCTTGCTGTACTCTATGCACAATCTAATATCTCCATTTTTTTCTTCATGGCATCTATTGGTGAAGAGAAGAGGGAATCTAATTCTCTGATAACACCAGCATCAAGTAGATCACAAAGATGGTTGCAAACATCTTCTATATCATGAGGGTGAATATGTCAGGGTCGATTCCTGAATTATGTTTCAAATAACTAGCACAGCCAAAGTCCAGGTCATGACATGACATGAACCCTGGTGACCTGCAACTTGGATATCAGCAGTACATCTGGATCCGATAAGCCCCTTAGGCACTTTCTTAAAAGTAGCTCAGATCCATTGACAGAAACTTTTGGCGGGACACAGTTGGTCCTGCTCTGTTCCAGGGCCCAACCAGGAAATTAATCTAGTTTAAATGCTCCCTGAGAGTGAGGTTCTGCCTCTGCCACTTCTGCAGCTTGTCTTTAATTGCTTCCACTTCACATTAACCAGTGCTGGGTTTGGAGCAGAATCATATTGAGATTAAATGTGCCATCTTCCCCACAGCGGAAACAAAATCATGGTTTAAGGCTGATGGTGGCAGGTTTGGTTCCCCTCCCAGTCATCCTGGGTTCAAACTGCTCATTATCAGAGTGTATAACAGCAGGCGGATTTCCGCTGGTCTGACTGTGTTAAAGCTGCCAGCTGACGTTGGATGGCAGTCATCTGCTTTGGGAGCTGCTTTGTAGATTGATTAACAAGCCAAGCATGAGTCGATACTTTGTGTTTGACTGCTCGTAGATGTTGCTTCATCCTTTGATTTTTGCTGCTTTTCTGCGGCTGTCCTCATCTGTTCTTAAGAGTAATAGAAATTCATCAAAAGGCAGCGTATTTGCTTTCCTCTGTTTAAGTTTGATTTCTGAGATCAGTCTGCTGTACCAACACCCACTGCAGAACTGAGCTAATAATAAATGGTCAGTACATGTCTAAGGCACACCTCTCCTCACAGGATGTTACAGGGCCACCTAGAGACGCTGCTAGTACTCTGAAGACCTTTGACCATGAATATGATACATGTCCATTAATCAAGCAAGCAGTTCATCACCTTCCAGAGCAGTTCCATAGGCTGAATCCAAATGTCACAGTTAAACATCAGGTATTGTATCATGAGTGAGATTGGCCAGCATTTCAAAAGCAGGCTGTCATGAATTAGCCTTGTACATCGGACGTCAGAGCCGGATGGATCATGTAACACTTTTTTCACACCAGAATTCCAGTTGGTATAATCCATTTCATGGGTTCCCCTCAGAACCTTACCAGAGAATGATATTAGTTGGGGGTTGGCATGCAACCGGACCGCGGGCTCCAGAGCACAACACTGCATCTCAGGAGGGTTGAAGTCACGAGGTGCAATGGATCGTCTCTTGGTAATGTTGAAATGTGCACAGTTATATATGTCTTGGAAGAATAATTAAAATGACCGGGGGTTTCTCTAGATGCAAGTGGAACCACAAGTTAATGTTCAGATTGCAGCTCACTCTTTGGGACACAAAATCTGCTGGGTATTGCGCTGCAATAAACTGATTTATTTGGAATATCATCTGTCCAAGAACAGCTCCATAATCTGTCCTAGACATTTTTACTATTTTCTTGAAGTCTGATAAATAGGCTTCTGTTTTTGAACCACCCAACTCTGAAGTGTACATTTCAGACAGATTCTGAATATGAAATTTACCATCACCTAAAATATGTGTATGTAGAAAGAGTGGTGATGGGCCACTGAGGATCCAGACACATATTCAACAACAAGCATCTGTTAAAATTCAGATGCATCACTGTCAATAATTACCCCGTGATGGATATCACCATACTGCCCAAGAAATCATAAAACTTCGGAATAATTGCTCCATCTACCAATACGGCATTTGGGATTTTAAACCCAAGATCTTCAAAAATGTCAATTGATATTGAACTTGTGAGTATGAATATACATTTGTAGAAAACATTGATCAGTATTTATTGTTGTAAGGTCAGTGTCTGAACATGTGTCTATGTGTTTTGACTGATATTGTATTATGTGATATTGTGTTGTTTTGTCTTCCTGTCTCAGGACGACAGATGTAAATTAGCAACTATGCTATAATCTGGCTCATTTACAATCTGTACAGAAGTATAAGATTGTTCATTAATGTGCACTGTCCTGATTGAATAGATAAATAAATAAATAAATAAATAAATAAATAAATAAATAAATAAATATTAATAACTGTAAACACCAGCTCCTGGATAGCTAGTAAGCTAGCTAGCTAGAAAAATACCCTACATCAAAGGAAGTTTATGAAAGACTTAAGAGCTTTCATTTTGGTTACATGGAGCAAAACAACAAACCTCCGGCATTGAAGTTAGGCGAGGACTTGATTTGAGGTTAAATCTCATCCAATCCTGGTGTTTACTTCGTAATCTACCACTTTTTAGACGTAGCTTGTCAGAACGATCTGCTACTACTATTGCTTCAAATAGTGAACTTTTGTATTTTCTCTACAGCAATTAAAGGGTATCACTATTTTCTTGAAACACTTGATCGCTGAACACCACAGGCAATTCAAACATTTGTTCCCAAACAAGAAACGGATACTGAAGCATAATTTTATAGTGCATGATCACAGCTATCCCTAAAATTGATCCGCTTCTGCGTAGTAGATGCAAAGCATAGATTATTTTAGCCTACAGTTTTGCCAGGCATTCGATCCCAACGGAATGATCATCGGACCAGGTAAAATGGTACCTTTAAACGTTATAGTCTGGGGAAATGAAATAATGTACTCTCTTCAGGTGCCAATTAACACCGAGGCATTGAATTCTACCGGGGCCATACACCTTGGAAATGGAAGCGATCGGGGTTTAGTTGTTTTTATAAAAGTCCGTTATGAAAAAAGTAAGATGTTATTTATTACAACTATGACTGTTCATTGATCGTATGGTGTAACTTTAATCATTACTGCACATCATTACCGTTGCTAAAATCAAGAGTAGTAGAGCCTCTACATCCGAATTTAATTAGTTTCAGGACCTACTTCATTTGTCAATATTGGTTGTTGGTTCAAATATTCCCATAGAACACACTGTAGTTCGTATAATTAGTTCCACAGCCCAAAAAGCTATGATAACTCCTTAAGAACTACTGCAGATGAATACACAAAGCAATAAAACAAATGCATTACATAAGAAAGATGTAAATATAAAGAAATGATAAAGAAATAATCAATAAAAAAAAATTTTTAACTGGCACTTTACTTCGGGGACTGGCGAACGGAGGTGTAGGCTTAGGCAGAGTAAAACTGGGTCCTTTTTAAACACAAACTTAAAGACTTTTATTGAGAGGTCAGACATGTGGACATTAATAATCTGACTGTCTTGATCTTTTATCTGTGATGTTTTAGTGTGTAATTTGTTCTGTTGTGCAGTCACTGTGTTTCATGTAAAAGGCTAACTGGGGACAGGCATTGAGAATTAGCCTTAGCTAAAATGTTATAGTGTGTGACAGGTTTCATGAAACATACTTGTCCCTATCAAATAAACAAATAAATAAAATAAATAAAGAGGTGCAGGAGACAGACGGTGTGTGGAGGTAGAGGTGGTGACTGAGATACAGTATGTACCGTAACTTACTCTAACTTTCACTATGTGAACATTAAACTAACTTAGCTTATTTATTTTTATTACATATATTATATTTTATATATATTTTTCTATGAAAATTACTTTCAGTGTTGAGTCGAATATTTGATCAAATTTAACTTTGTATGTTGGAAAATTTGTATGTTACCACTAACTACTATATAGAAAATTCCACAGTTTGGACAATTTGTAGACATTGCAAGATATAGATAACAAAGAGTCATGAATTCCAAATTTTTTACGCCCTGATCTCACAAACATTTTTACTTATTAGTCCTCCCCTAACACACATTTATTTTGTTATGGTTGAGTTATTCTCAAAACAATACAATACAGATATACAAAACTAGTTGAATATTTTCTAATTATTCCTAAAACACTCCTAAAATCATATACCAACTACACCCACTAAAGACAACGTGTTCATGGTGGCACGGTGGTGTGGTGGTTAGCACTGTCGCCTCCCACCAAGAGGGTTCTGGGTTCGAACCAGGACCTTTCTGGGTGGAGTTTGCATGTTCTCCCTGTGTCTGCGTGGGTTCTCTCTGGGTTCTGCAGCTTCCTCCCACAGTCCAAAAAGAAAAGACCTGCATGTTAGGTTGATTGGAGATTGGGGAAATTGCCCTTACGAGTGAATGAGTGTGAGTGGTTGTTTGTCCTGTGTGTGGCCCTGCGATGGACTGGCGGACTGTCCAGGGTGTACCCTGCCTCTCGCCCGTTGACTACTGGGATAGGCTCCAGTTCCCCCCGCGACCCCATCAGGGAATGAGCGGTATTGATAATGGATGGATGGATAGTTCCCATTGTAATTTCCCTCAATAAAAAAGCATTATGGGAATTCCAGCTTCTACCACCTAGCTTTTTCAAAACATAAAGTCCGAAAGAACTAAGCAACAGAGACTGTCTAGAGAGGTATGTGTGTGGCAACAATGAATTCCAGCAATTAATGAACAGATTTTTAAATGACGGCTGAATAAAATACATGGTTTTTGCATTAGGAAAACACTGATATAATATCAAAATTAATTGCAAAATGGCTTATAATATTTGTATTATTAGACAAAGTTTTTAAAAATGATCTACAATCAAAACCTTTAAAGAAATCTAAAGTCTTAAATATCTATGCTAAAGAATGTCAATAAGGGCCAATAATGTCTAAAATGGCTAAAACACAATATGTAGCATCAAACTGATTATAGAACCAAATAGTTATTTTCCTGATTCAATCAAAACAGCTGAGTTGAGGCAGATATCTATTGTCAGCTTGATCAGAGCTGTCTCAGTAGTGTGATAGGGCCTAACTGACTGGAAAATATCAAACCACTGTTACACAGGAGAAAGTCAGTAAGCTGTTGGTACGCAACTTTTTCCAGGACTTTTCCTAATGGCAGGTTTGTATGGACCGTTAGTTGTTCAGTACTGTGGCATCTTCTTTAAAAGAGGCTTTTTGTTTTGGGTTATGTATTGATATATTTAAGAATAGGTTTAAGACTTTCCTTTACGATAGAGCTTATAGTTAGGGCTGGTTAGGTGAGTCCACCCTTAGTTATGGTGCCATAGGCTTAGACTGCCAGGGAATTTCCGATGTTGCACCAGCTCCCTGCTCCTTTCTGTCTCTCCCTGTCAGAGCAACCTCATACCTTTAATGCATGAACTGGACTTTTTCCCTTTATCGTAGTCGTGTGCTTTCTCGTCCCTCTCCTCTCTCCTCCTATCACTTCCTGCAGGTGTTCCTGGCTCTGGAGCTGTGGAGTCTGGATCTGTGGTTGGGAGTCTCCTGCTGCCCCCGTGTTCCTACTCTGCTACAATTACTACTAATGTTCCTAGTCCTATTGCTATTATTACTGCTATCATTATCATTAAAATTTCTAATAAAAGAATTTCCCGCAAGGGATTAATAAAGTCATTCTGATTCTGATTTTGATTAACTTTACCACCAATATCTGTACCATTTTTCATCCAGTATATGTATTACTGTATAGGCTGCCTCCCCCTACTACCTCTTTCCTTGTCTCCCTCTCTCTCTCTTGCCCTCGCTGTCTCTCACCCACCACCGGCCGAGGCAGATGGCCGCACACCCTGAGTCATGGTTCTGCTCGAGGTTTCTGCCTCTTAAAAGGAAGTTTTGCCTTGTCCGTGTCACCTAGTGCTTGCTCTGGTTGGGAATTGTTGGGCTTCTGTAAATAACTTCAGGGTAGGGTCTGACCTGCTCTGTTTGGAAAGCACTGTGAGATAACTGTTGTTGTGAATTGGCGTTTTATGAATAAAATTGAATTTAATTGAATAGTAGTCGACGTCACCGCTTGTTTTGTGCCAGAGTGTTTTGTCTGTCAGATAATTTCTAGCTGTCCTTAGTCCTTGTTTTGTTTTGTCATAGTCTTGTTTTGATTTGTTTATTCTGTAAATTGGATATTTGTTTTGTAAATTTTCATAGCTTTAATACCATATGTTTTTTTATATACCGTATTTTCACACCCTTTAGGCGCATACAAAAGTCTTTTTTTTCTCTCAAAATGTGAGGCGCGCCCTTTGGGGCGGGGCGCCCTTTGTGTTTACTGCGGACGTTGTTGAGGCCACCC
>CAJRST010002224.1:17341775-17382689 GCA_907169785.1 Menidia menidia | reverse complement strand
TTGTTGAGGCCACCCACCATGAGAACGTTAAAGGGGAAGTGTGGGCGTGGATTGTGTATAAAACAACAGGTATGTACAGGTATGTGCATTATGCAGATACCTGTTGTCTTAACAACCCTGAGAATGGCAAAGAGACACGCCTATGAAGCTCAGTTTAAACTGAAGGCTATCAGCTACGCGGAGGAACACGGAAATAGAGCAGCCGCGAGAGAACTCAAAATTAATGAGTCGATGGTTCGCAAGTGGAGGAAGATGGAAAACGAACTCCGACAGGTGAAGAAGACACAGCTGAGTTTCCGCGGACATAAGGCAAGGTGGCCCGAGTTGGAGGAAAGACTCGAGCAGTGGATCATCGAGAAAAGAGCGAGTGGGGGGAGCGTTTCGACGGTCACCATTCGACTAAAAGCAGTAGCGCTAGCGGAGGAAATGAAAATTGAACATTTTCAAGGAGGTCCGTCGTGGTGCTTTCGTTTTATGAAACGGTGCCATTTTTCCATCCGGACCAGGACTACAGTAGCGCAGCGACGTCCGGCGGATTTGAATGAAAAGATGGTGAGCTTCCACTCATTCTGCAGCAAACACATCTCGGACAAACGCATCCAGCCAAGCCACATCACCAACATGGACGAGGTGCCGCTCACTTTCGACATCCCGGTGAATCACACGGTGGAGAAGAAGGGGACCAGAACTGTGTATCGATACAAACAACGGGGTATGAAAAGGCTTCGTTTACCGTTGTGCTTGGCTGCCATGCTAATGGACAGAAACTGCCGCCTATGGTCATTTTCAAGAGAAAGACTTTGCCTAAAGAGACTTTTCCAGCTGGAGTCGTTATTAAGGCAAATGAAAAGGGCTGGATGGATGAGGAAATGATGAAAGAGTGGCTGAGCGAGGTGTATGTAAGGAGACCAGGTGGGTTTTTCCACGCATCACCATCCCTCTTAGTCTGTGACTCCATGCGTGCCCATCTCACAGCCGATGTGAAAAAAAAAGTGAAACAAATGAACGCAGTGCTTGCTGTCATTCCGGGAGGTCTGACAAAGGAACTTCAACCGCTGGACATCGGTGTGAACCGCCCGTTTAAAGTAAGGCTGCGAGCGGCGTGGGAGCGATGGATGACCGAAGGAGAGCACAGTTTCACGAAAAGTGGAAGGCAGCGCCGGGCAAGTTACGCAACAGTTTGCAGATGGATTGTTGATGCTTGGGCTAACGTGTCTGCTGGCACTGTTGTTCGAGCATTCGCAAAAGCCGGCATCATTTCCGAAGAGCCTCACGGCACGGAAAGTGACTCTGACAGCGAAGAAGGGGGAACTGGCATGTCTGCGTTAGCGCAGCTGTTTAATTCAGAAACAGAGGATGAGGACTTTGATGGGTTTGATTAATACTTTTGTAATAAATAAATGAATAAAGCACAAACAAACTCAGTTTTGCTCCCGATCTATTTTTAACTACGCAGTAGAGGTATTTAAACGTAGTAGAGCATATGTACCAGTATATAAAACCCGCGCCCTGTGGTGCGGCGCGCCTTATGTGTGTTTTAAATACAGCAATGGCACACATAACTGAGACTGCGCCTTTTTGTACGGTGAGCCTTATGGTCGTGAAAATACGGTAGTATAGTATAGTATAGTTTTTTGACCTAGCAAATGTCTTCTTGGACAATGGGAGGAAGCCAGGATACCTGCAGCAAACCCACACAGTAACAAGAAAAATATGTAAACTCCACAAAGAAAGGCCCCTGGTCCCTCAAGGATTTAAACCAGGAACAAACCCCCACACCACTGTGCCGCCATCTTTTTAATCTTTTAAATCTTTGTCATTTCTTATGGTTTAACTAACCCAAACCTAACAAATTGTGACTAACAACAAAGTAGAAAAATAAAAGTTAGAATAAAAGTCTTTGGAACATGTGCTAGTTTGACTTATTGTTTGTCTTTACAATTGAATTATGTGAAGACATCCATTCCCCAGTTTTCCTCCCTTTTATTTAGCCTAACAGGTTAACAGTCATCACTGAGTCTTTTGCTCTGCAGGCACCTCCTTCCAAATCTTCTGTTCCACAGCAATAAGAGCACATTGATATGGTAAACAGAAGCAGGCATAGCACTCTTTATTTCCACCCCCTTTGAAGTCAGCATATTATACAGATGAGCACTAATGTTCAGATATGTTTAAACCCTCTTACATTCTGCTGTGATTTTAGAATATTTAATAAAAAAATTTAATCTTTATAAACAGGATAATTCAAGTTTAAGAAATTTACGCTGTGTTGTACAAACAGAAATAGAAAGAAGAATTAATATTCTGTTTAAGATAGCATTAGAGAACATACCGAAAATAATCAAAGAGAAACAACATTGAAAGAACTTAAAATGAATCCTTCGATAAAAATCCACATTCTTGTCTTTAAAAAACATTGCATGAATTAAGTTTATATAAAAACATACTCTTAGTTTCTGTTTCAGAAACTAAAGAAAGAAGGACAACTAAAACAATTTCCGAAGATACCATGCTTTTGTTTTGCTACTTAATTTTATCTTAAATAACTGACTGCTGAAGGTGTAGCATAAATTGGTGTGCTAAGGATGATTATGCCATTTGAATACATGCCTTTAACCTGATACTACTAAACTTTTGCTGTAAATCTGTGTCAAATCATTTACTGTTGACAAAGGAGATATTAAAGGTTACAAAAAAAAACTGCATGTGTAAATTCCAGATAGCATTGAAGAGCTAAATTAAACTAAGCCACAGGCATTTAGCTGATTTTGGTTTGCTGGTTTAAGGTGTGTAAACTACGATGATGTGAGTCTTTTCTGGCATGTATTATATATGAAGGGAACAATGGAAGCTCTGCAATGACGCTGCAATTGTATAACATATATTTGTACATCAATAACCAAATATTTTGGCAACAAGCTAATAAGCACAAGCCATCCACTGATTAATAATACCCTGCCAAAACGAAGATTTTTGCAATGACAAAAAGCCAAAATGAATGAATAAATGAGTAAACTGTGAAAAAACATCCATTACAGAAGCTATGTTGCATACTTATAGTATAGATTTATGGTAATATCCGATTCAATGTTTATTAAATCCCAATGTCACGCATGATGGTCTGTCACCACTTATTCATTAGAGATGGTACAGGATTAGCATGCCTCACTAGAATTTTTATTTCATACCCAAACAAGCAATTTAAAAATAAGGCTCTGCCTCTGTGGTTTTGTGTATTTGCTGAAACAGTTGGGAGAAGTTTTAATATTGATGACTAGATATAATTACACTTTTCTTGCTTTCAAGTACATTACATAAGAATTCCAGTAAAAAAAAGGTTTGTGCAAGAAGTAAAGTTACTAATTCTAGTTTCATTGGTAATATAACGTTTTTGTTATATTTTGTTTTAATATAACAAATTGAGTATACATTTGGAAATGTCTATAAATTCCTTGAGATATTTTCCAATTTGAAAGAGTCCTTGTAAAGAAGCAGTCTGTTCTCTTCAGTGACAAAAAATCTGGACGTTTTGATTTCTTGGCACTGGATGAGAGCTGTAATGTTTATGACCAGGTGAATGCTGGATCACACAGGAATGAGAGGAAATACTGTCTGTCACATTGAAAGAGGCCGTGACTGTGTCCAATGCCTGTCTAAATCTGACAAGACAAATGTTGGACTTCTGAGAAGGATACAAATAAAATGACTGAAATTCATTCAGAACATAACATTTTTGTACTATCCATCGAATAGTGTTAAAAAATTACCATGTTAGTGAAGCAATATTTAACTTTATCAGCTGAAGATCATTGAATCACATGTAGTTTGTAAGTTTGAGAAACATGATAGCAAAGAGGTTAACAAGTAAAAGTACTGTTACATAAGATATTGGTTTTCATGCTGTCTATTTCACATTTTAATTACCGTTATCGTGCAATTTTATCACATCTTTCACATATCCCATCATTTCAAGAAAATCCAAACCCTATGGTTTACTATATTATATTCTAATGATTTTAAACAAATAACTGGGTTCAGCACAGTTCGTTCTTGTGTGGCCCCTGGGATAAATGAATTACCCACCCCTGCTTTTGAGTATCCTGTTGAAGTTGTAGAGTTCCTAGCATTTCAGTATTCATGTGTTCAGAACTTATTCATAGGCTTTCTGGTAGTCAATCCAGGTTGTGTACAGATTTCTGTGGGATTTACAGGTCGCCAGAGACTGGTCAGTTTGTTTAGTAGCAGATGTTTAGTTCCTATGTGACCCACTATTGTACTGAGCAATATGACTGGTCGAGTTATCTGTTACGATGTCAAACAGACTTACCATGTTGTTCAAAGGTAGGTTACGACCAGAGACTGGGTGTAAGGGACATAACTGTGATTAATTCAATGTAATGAATCCTTTTATGAGTACTGTCCTGACCATGACTTACCCAGCTGAAGTGGGTCACATTTATTAGGAGCTGGTTTATCTGTGTGCTAGTTGGTTATGGAGTGCAGCAAGTTTATTTGTTGTGCACTTCTTCTCGTTGTGAAAGACTCTTTCAATCTCGAATATCTACTTCCATAGTGGTCATTAGCTCTTGTTCCAGGTCATTTTTGTTGTCAACTCAGATCCACAAGCCATGAAGCATTGTTATGTGGTGTTTCTTTTTTTTCTCTCTTATGCTCTTTCAGTGTTGTTCAGTCTCAGTATGGGGTGGCTTTATTATTATGTTACTACATTGCCACTGATTGTACAGTTGTGATAGTTATTCTCCTGACTTTAGTTTCCTTGGTGTGTTCTCAATTGGGTAGCTAGAACTGTGAGTTTACCTCCATATGGTGAGTTTGCCGTATTTCTTAAGAAATACTGAAGCTGAAGCTGACTATCATGTCACTGTTTTGCCTGAATCTTGGCCTCCAACCTTAGTCTTCATGGAGGCAACTGCCCCTCACTGATAGTTGTGCTAATATTGTAGCCAAAAAACTTCTGGGATTACTGCAGCTGTGGTATACATAATAAGCATATTGGTACCTGTAGATGGTCCAATCTTCTAGATATTCAGATGGTACCTAGTTTTTTAGCCTTGAACAAAGAGTTCCATGCAGGCCTCAAGTTGTGTCATAGTTATCAGAACAAATGGTACTTATTGTCAGACAGTAGCGATGATGATGATGCAAAAAGACCTGTATTCCTTTCCAGATATAACAAAAATACAAATAGGAATACATCAATTTGAAACATTGAATGAATTCTGTTTCCACAATGCACGGGTGTAGTGACTGCCTACTTGTGCTAGGTGTCCCCTGCCTCGTGCCAAATGTCAACCTTCTAGTTGGCATATAAAGGCAAAAATAAAAATAAATGGAACTGATCAAAAAAAGAAAACAAGGTAAAAATCTAGAAAAAAGAGAGAGAAAAATACTTTAAATAGAATATTAAGGAAATTTACTTTTGTGAGAAAACCACAAAAGGAAAATTAGGGGAAATCAACAAGTAGAACACATCATTAGAAAAACTTAAAAACAAAACCAAGAAAAACAGTTGACAGTGAGGTGGATAATAGACTTACAGACAGTTAGCTAAACTATGTGATTGAAGAGGAGGGGAAGAAAAGTGCATTCAAATGCAAGTCTTTCTTAATGAGTTTGGTCAGAGTGTGGAACAGTCTTTTAAAGCTGCTATCATGCTCATTAATATAGTGAATGAGCTTCTGATAGCTGTCATGGACCTCACACTCCAATTAACAACATATAAAGCTATATAATATGTGTCCATGCACACACATGGGCACACACAAACACACACAGAGCAAAGGGAACACGCTATGTGTGTGTAAAGGATTAAATATGTGAGAGTACGCACAATTTTTTGAATTCGAGTCCGTGTGTAAACATTTGTCAAAGAATTGGCGGGTTTATGTGAAATGAGAGGAAAATCCCAGCACTTTACTGAATTACTTTAGGTATTTCAGTTTATATACTTCTGCTCAATTTATGGAAACAGGACAATTTACAACACATATATATATATATATATATATATATATATATTATCTTCTCTTTTTCTTTTTTTATCTAAATAATAAACAATTGTAAATAAAGGTTAGTCAGACAGAGCATTAAGTTAAATAAAAAATGTATAAAATAATATACGGTGGCTACTCTAATACTATAAAACGTATCCCTGAAGCTGCAATAGAAATCCAAATTAGTCCTTTTACATTGAACATTTCAGTAGCATTTAAATAAGAGAGACAATTCCATGGGTTAGTCTTTCTAGGTCTGGTTTAGACACTGATCCTCTGGTGAACAGTGGTGAATAGCTTGTAGCACCTTTCAGTCCAGCAATAATTCAGTGTCTCTGCATATACTTATACTATAGAGGAAAGTAACTTTAATTAAATAGAACCAAATATACAAACTGTAACACTTGTCAGATTCCTGTCTCACTCATAACACTGAAAGAGCCACTTGCATTTTTGTCACCAAATAACACATTGAATGTTGGTCTGCCATGCAATTGTCCCAGGTTCCATTCCAGCTTCAGTCACCATTCCTTGGACCTTTACTTTACTTTATTAAACTAAGTTTGACTCAATTTTAATAATGCTTTCATTTCTTGAGCATCTTTTGTGGTGTTCATTTTACATCTTCTGCTTCATTCATTATTCTTCTTTATTATTATTCTTGCGCGTTCTGGTTAATTCACTCAGCACATTCTAACAGCTGTTTCATAGAACCATAATCATCCAAAATGCATGTCCAGGGAGAACTGGAATGGTCAATGGGCAAGTCCGCCAGTCCATCGAGGGGCCACAAGACATCAGAATCAGAATCAGAAATACTTTAATAATCCCAGAGGATTACAGGCTGTTACAGGCTCCATAAGCAAAACAAAGGCATATACATATGTACATGTCTATACATATATACATATATATATACAAAATTCCTCATAAATATAGCTAGATATATACATAAGAAACAATATGTGTATATGTAGGTCAAAATGAGAGGTGGATAGTGTCAATGATTAAGACTGACTCTCAGAGGGAGGCGTTGTACAGATTGATGACCACCGGCAAGAAGGATTTCCGGTGGCGCTCTGTGGTATATTTGGGTGAGAGGAGTCTTCTGCTGAAGGAGCTCCTATGTTGGGCCAGTGTGTCGTAGAGGGGGTGAGACACATTGTCCATGATGGACTTAAGCCTGGACAGCATCCTCTTCTCTGCCACGGTCGACAGAGTGTCCAGCTCCTCCCCTACGACATCACCCGCCTTCCTGATCAGTTAATTTAGTCTGTTGCTGTCTGCGATCCTCAGCCCACTGCCCCAGCATGTGACAGCAAAGAAGATCGCACTGGCCACAACAGACTCATAAAACATCCTCAGCATCGTCTGACAGATGTTAAACGACCTCAGCCTCCTCAGGAAGAAGAGTCGGCTTTGGCCCTTTTTGTAGACTGCCTCGGTGTTTCTGCTCCAGTCCAGTTTATTATTTAAGTACACCCCGAGGTACTAGTATTCCTCCACAGTGTCCACAGGGACCCCTTGGATGGAAACAGGGGTCACAGGTGTTTTGGCCCTCCTCAGATCCACTATCCATGGCAACAAGATGGCGCCTGTGTATTTTTGGCTGGCCGTCTCTCTCTACTGAGAGTGTTGATGTTTTTTCTCTATCTGCTGTCTGCTGTACGTAGTATGTCACCGCTGCTGGTATACGATCGCCTGACACTTCTTAAGATTTTTGAATCTTTGGAAAAACTGCCAATTTGCGGCTTTGCCGAACACTCCAAGAGGCTTCCGCCTCACCTGGAGTATATACCGCCACATCTATGGCGTCCTTCCTGCTGGTTACCTCGCAACGGCCGCCGCAGAAAGCGCGGAAAGCGAGGGGGACTGCTCGTTAAACTGAAAATGTCTCGGGCTTCCGCCCTCCGCGATCCCTGTCGTCTACCAGCCAGACCCTTCACGGATTACAGTGGCTACGATTTGCGGTGTTCCACGGAGTACAGATATCGGTGGCTCCGACCGGTTCTTGGGGACACCGGAGTGCTGCTTCCATGCTTTCGGCCAGTGCGGATCTCCCAGCGGGGCTGTGTGCCGGGAAATCTCCGCCCGCTCAGTCGCTTCTCTTGCCAGACCGACCAAAGCTCAGTTCACACGGCCCTTATAAATGTCAGATCTCTTACAAATAAGACATTTATTTTGAGAGACTTTTTTACAACACACGATCTGGATTTCCTCCTGTTGACAGAGACCTGGTTGAAACCAGGTGAGAACAGCGCCTTTTCGGAGCTCCTCCCCCCCGGCTGTTCCTACGTCAGCACCCCACGAGCTGCCGGTCGTGGGGGCGGCCTGGCTGCTATATTCAAGGACAGCTTCAGATGCCGGACAATAACCGCCAATAATTACTCCAGTTTTGAACTGCAGCTGTTCGTGATCAACCTTACCTGCCCTATGATGTGTGCCACTGTTTATCGCCCACCCAGATCTAATAAGGACTTTCTTCAAGAGTTCTCAGAGTTTTTGTCTGAGATTATCCCAAAGTTTGATAAACTGCTGATTTGTGGAGACTTTAATATTCATGTTTGTTGTGCAGCAAATCAACTGGCCAACGAATTCAAAGACCTTTTAGTCTCCCTTGATCTAACTCAATCTGTTAATGCACCAACACATGAGTATGGGCACACCCTTGACCTTGTCATCTCTCATGGGCTTTCAGTTTCCCTCAGAGAAATAGTTGACACTGCTATCTCGGATCATCTCCCTGTTGTTTTCGACTTTGCTGCTCCCCCACCTGCCAATAAGCCTGTTTCCCCAGCTCGCAGACGCCGAATCTTCACTCCATCAACGGCTGGGGAGTTTGCTGCTGCTTTCATAAACTCTCAGCAGCCTGATGACTGTGGGCTGGTTCCTCCCCTTTGTCCGGACAGCCTACTCTCCAATTTCCATTCAACATGTTCTGCGATCCTTGACTCTGTTGCCCCTTTTCGACAAAAATCGACCAAAACTAAGTTGGATCCCTGGCTGAATGACTATACCCGTCAGCTCAGACAAAAATGCCGACAGGCTGAACGACGGTGGAAAAAAGATAAACTGCATGTATCCCTGGGCTGGTTAAGGGACAGTTTGGCTGCTTACCAGAGAGCTCTAAAGGAAGCCAAGTCCAAATATTTGTCCTCCATAATAGCTAACAGTCCTCATAATCCAAGGCTGCTTTTTAATGCTATTGATTCTGTCATCAACCCATGCCCTACTGTCCTGTCGGATGCCTCCACTGCAACTTGCGAGGAGTTTATGTCTTTTTTCACTGATAAAGTGGCATCGGTCAGGCAGAATATCTATAATATGAATATGCCTTTTGATGATGTCTGTGCTCCTCCGGCACAGATTGCTGTATTCGAGCGGTTTGAGACCATTTCTTTGTCTTCTTTTACTAAGGTGGTTAGTGGCATGAAACCCACGAACTGTCCCTTAGATATTATTCCAGCTAAGTTTTTGAAGGAGGTTCTGGGCTCCGTTGGGCCAAGTCTGCTTGTTTTTATCAACACTTGCCTTAGCTCAGGGTCTGTTCCAGCTGCCTTCAAGCATGCTATGGTTAGGCCCCTTATAAAAAAACTGCATCTTGACCCCTCTGTGCTCTCCAATATTAGACCTGTCTCACACTTGCCTTTTCTTTCTAAGGTTTTAGAAAAAGTTGTTTTTATTCAACTACAGACATTTTTGGAGATCAATTCTATTCTTGATAAATTTCAGTCTGGTTTTAGTCCACGACATAGCACTGAGTCGGCACTGTTAAAGGTGCACAATGAAATTGCCTTGTCTGTCGACGCTGGGATTCCCGCTGTGCTGGTACTGCTAGACCTCACAGCAGCCTTTGATACAGTCGACCACGCAGTCCTTGTATCCCGCCTAGAGCACGTAGGCATCCGTGGCACCGCTCTCCAGTGGTTTAGGTCATACCTGGCAAACAGGAGTTTCTCTGTCGCAATTGGTGACCACTGCTCCTCAAAGGCATCACTGCCTTGTGGGGTGCCACAGGGATCTATTCTCGGCCCTATTCTGTTTTCAATGTATATGCTACCTCTGGGATCAATTATAGAAAAACACAACCTGTCTTTTCACTTATATGCCGACGACTTGCAGTTATATTTGCCCTTGAAACCAAACGAAAACACCGCACTTACAAAACTACTGGACTGCATCACAGATATAAAGCAGTGGCTGTCACAGAACTTTTTGCACTTAAATGACAGCAAAACTGAATGCATTCTGTTTGGTTCTCCATCTTTGTCAAATGTTCTCACCACAAACTCTAGCAATCTGGCCCCCCTTTTTAAATCTCATGTCAAAAATCTTGGTGTAACATTTGATAATGGGCTCAAATTTGACAAACAGATTAGCTCTGTTGTCAGCTCAAGCTTTTTTCAGCTCCGTCTTCTGGCCAAAGTCAAGTCCTTTCTCAGTCGGCAGGACCTCGAGAGGGCAATCCATGCTTTTATTAGTTCAAGGTTGGATTACTGCAATGCCCTTTACGTTGGCCTCAGTCAATCATCGATTTCCCGTCTCCAACTTGTGCAGAATGCTGCTGCCCGACTTTTAACAACCACGTCCAGACGTGAGCACATTACCCCTGTGCTGTCGTCACTCCACTGGCTTCCAGTCCGTTTTAGAATTGATTTTAAACTCCTGCTGTTTGTTTTTAACGCCATTTATGGCTTGGCCCCTCCTTACTTGTCTGAGATTTTAACTTTTTGCAGTTGTGACAGAGCCTTGCGCTCCTCGGGTCAGCTTCTGTTAGACGTCCCCAAGTCAAGACTCAAACAGTGGGGCGATCGTTCTTTTGCCGTCGCTGCTCCCAGACTGTGGAACAAACTACCCCCTGACATCCGCACCACTACTGACCTCAGCCTTTTTAAAAAAAAGCTTAAGACCCACTTTTTTAAATTAGCATTTAATTCCGACTAGGGTCTCTTAGGTTTCCTCTTTCTGTGTGGTCCTTTCTACGCACTTCTGGAATGGAGAGAGGACAGTCCCCTGAGGGGCCCCGGTGTTGCTGATCACCCTGTCAGACACACAGTTCTGTAGGCGTACATACTGTGGTCTGCCCGTCAGATAGTCAACAATCCAGGACACGATGGGGGCATCCACCTGCATCGCCGTCATCTTCATCTTCTCACCCAGTAGAGACGGACGGATGGTGTTGAAAGCACTGGAGAAATCAAAGAACATGATCCTCACAGTGCTCAACGGCTTGTCCAGATGAGTGTAGACTCTGTTCAGCAGGTAGATGATGCTGTCCTCAACTCCCAGGCGGGGTTGGTAGGCAAACTGTAGTGGATCCATGAAGGGCCTGACCATAGGCCTTAGCTGTTCCAGAACTAGCCTCTCGAAGGTCTTCATGATGTGGGACGTCAGTGCCACCGGCCTGTAGTCCTGAGGGCCGTTAGGACGCGGCGTCTTAGGCACAGGAACGAGGCAGGACGTCTTCCACAGCACGGGGACTCTCTGGAGGTGCAGGCTCAGGCTGAAGATCAGACCAAGGACTCCACGCAGCTGGGCGGCACAAGCTTTAAGCACCCCAGGAAATACACCATCGGGGCCTGCAGCTTTGCCGGTGTGCAGTCTGGTCAGTTGTCTTCGAACCAGGTCAGGTGTGAGGGACATTGAATAGGTGACAGTTGTGGGAGGGGCTAAGTCCTCAGGTTGTGGAGGACACGATGCAGAGCAGGGGGGAGGGGTGGAGTAGGTGGGTGTGGAATGAGGTGGTAAGGAGAAGACAGGGCGTCTGAAAGGAGGAGGAGTGGGGGAAGGTGGAGTGGTCGTCGTTGGGAAACCATCAGCATCAGGTGGAGTGGTCGTCATTGGGAAACCATCAGGAGAGGCTTGTGGGGGATGGGCCTCAGTATCAAACCTATTGAAAAATAGGTTCAATTCGTTGGCTCGTTCCACTCGGCCATCCAACCCCATGTCGCCGGTCTTCTGGAACCCGGTGATGGTTCTCATGCCACTCCACACCTCCCTCATGTTGTTATGCTGGAGTTTATTCTCCAGCTTTCTCCTGTACTTGTTCTTGGCCTCCTTAATTTTCAGTTTGAGTACCCCCTGTACTCTCCTCACCTCGTCACGGTTGCCATCTCTGAAAGCCCTCTTCTTTTCATTAAGGATGGCCTTGATGTCCTTAGTGATCCATGGTTTGTTGTTGGCATAGCAGGTGACGGTCCGAGCTGGGACATTGCAGTCAACACAGAAGTTGATGTAGTCCGTGACGCACTTTGTGAGCCCATCGATATCCTCCCCATGGGGCTCACAAAGTGCAGTCCAGTCTGTCAACTCAAAGCAGGCCTGCAGTGTCTCATAAGCCTCCTCAGACCACCTCATCACAGTCCTTGTGGTCGTTGGCACCCTTTTCACAAGAGGCACATAGCAGGGTGTGAGGTGGACCAGGTTGTGATCTGACCTGCCCAGAGGTGGGAGAGAAGAGGAGATGTATGCATCCTTAATGGGTCCTCTGCTCTCTGGTTGGACAGCTCACATATTGCTTGAAGGTCGGGAGAACTCTGTTTATGGTGACGTGGTTGAAGTCTCCCGACATG
This sequence comes from Menidia menidia, assembly GCA_907169785.1. Lineage (NCBI taxonomy): Eukaryota > Metazoa > Chordata > Actinopteri > Atheriniformes > Atherinopsidae > Menidia > Menidia menidia. The sequence goes on along the minus strand of CAJRST010002224.1, from coordinate 17,370,103 downwards.
ATGATGAGGGCATTGGGGTGTTGCGTCTGTAGTTTGGAGATGGAGGTGTGTATGATGCTGCAGGCAGATGTTGGGTTTGCAGAGGGAGGGATGTACAGGACAGCAATGATGACGTGAGGGATCTCTCTGGGCAGATGGTATGGACGGAGTCCAACGGCAAGCAGTTCCACATCCGGGCTACAGAGCTGTTCCTTAACAGTGATATGACCCGGGTAACACCATCTGCTGTTCACTAGAATGGCAAGTCCCCCTCCTTTCCGCTTGCCACTCTTAGGATCCCGGTCAGCCCGGATGGTGTGGAAGCCATCCACAGAGACAGTCTGGTCCGTTATGTCCCTGTGCAGCCACGTCTCCGTGAAGCACATCAAACTGCACTCTCGGTACTCTGAGTGGCCCCGCGTCAGAGCCGTTAGCTCGTCCATCTTGTTGCCAAGAGACCGAACGTTGCCCATAATAACAGAGGGGAGACAATGCTTAAATCTTCTCCTCTCAATAAGCCCTTGCTGTCTCGACCCTCCTTTCATCCCCTGATAGTTTTTTCCTCCTCTGCAACCTCGGCGAGTTTTCCTCTGTAGTTCGGGAGGTATCTCAGCTGGTCTGGTCACGACGCCGGCCGGCTTCAGTGCGATCAGCTGTTCCCCGGAGTAAACAAAGGCAGCGTGTCCCGTTGTAGGCGGCATTATTTAAAAAAAAAAAGTATGATTTGGAGCTTGTCACTTACTGAAAAATACCTCGTTAGAGAGAACAGAACCTCACTGAGTTACCGTGAGGCCACGGAGCAAACAGAAAGACGAAAAAGTAAAGAAAGTTATAAAAAAGCGAACATAAAAGTTGGAGCGACGTAACAGGCAGCCTGCAGCTTTCGCGCACGCGCACTAGCTCACACACGCACAACCTAAGGGCCATTTGGAATAGTCCAATTAACCTGACATGCAGGTTTTTGGATAACGGGAGGAAGCCGGAGAGAACTAACACACGGAGAACATGAAAACTCCTGGGTCCCCCAGGACTCGAACCCAGAACCCTCATGCTGTGAGGCAACGGTGCTAACCACCACACCACCGCTCTAGTGAATCATTAGTTGTTTAAATCAAGCTTATTAACAAGAAGAGTCTCAAAATATGCTATTCGTATATTTATTTCTCTGAAAATCATGGAACAGGGAAATGTGTAATAACAAAAAAGGATAGAGGGAGTTGATGCGTATGTCCACCATTGTAAAGTGTACTAATATTGAAGTGTGTATTTTCAAGGACAGGTAGATATTGGTGCTGAGGTAAAAAACTGCAAAGTCAGCGGGTCTGAGCTGATTACATTTGCTGTCTACAATATGACAGGAGATCAGATTATATCGCAGGGAGAAAGTTTGCTGAATATCTGAATTTTAGGGTCAATTGGTCAATACAACTTCCCTAAATTACACATACTTTGTAAATTCACAAGGCTGTGAGCTATGAGAAATTTGAGGCCACTTAGAAAAGTGACAAAGGTTTAAAGGTAGGATTTCAAGTGCGGGGAAAGTAATCAATATACATAAAGGAATGTTTTTTTTAATTTTCTTTGGCAACCCAACCAGAAAATCTGGCAAACATTTCTGTTTGCCAGACAACCTGGTAACCTTAAATCTGAGGAACAAACGCCTCTGAGAGAAATTTACTGTAGTAAAGTATCTTATCCTGAATCATGATCTTTTAATCAACCTTGCCTTTTAACATTATTATCCTGACGAATGGAAATTACTAAATGAATTCAAACGGTACCAAATAATAATTCCAAACAACTCATGAAAACATGTTTATCAATTAATACTTTGCTTGAGTTGGAGCTTGAATTTAAGCATACCATACTGTATATAGAGTGGGTAATCCTGAGGTTGCAGAACGCAGTGGATAATACAAAACGGACGATATGAGAAATCAACCACCATGCAAATAATTAGGGCAATGCTTTTCTGTGTTTATCTTTGTGTTTGCTGTATATCCTTTTGCCACAATGCAACTGATTCCTTTTACCTGTGGCCAATCCTGCAGCTTTACTTACAGGGTACATGTGAGCTCAAAAATCATAACCAACAAATAATTAGGAAGTTCTTGTCAAATATATTTTTAAAGAGTAAACTGGAGTACAGACTAACGAGATGAAGCCACTACACCAACAATATGTGTCATAGTCTATCTGCACTCTCCTATTGTTTACCATCACCTTTAAATCATTGGACAACTGCAAGAGGGTCAATCACATTTGATTACAAATCTCCAAGGGACACATACAATTATATTTCTTAATCACCCCTCACAGAAACACAGATCCACCTCAGGGAATTTACACAGATTGGAGGAGAAGCAATTTACCTAAATCTATCAACAAATTGTTACTATTGTAAATAAATAACTTATTTTCTAAATAACTTACTTACTCCCATTCCTTTGGATCCTGCTTCCTTGAAGCCTTAACAGTACATAAGAAATTATGTCTGTAGAATTGAATGCCACTTTAGAAATGTTATTACTTTCTAAATTCTAAAAAGATTTCTTCATTTGGACCGTGATCAGTGTGTGAGCTCATAATCAGAATCTGATTGTACACTATTGATTTTCTGATAACTTTTGAGAACTAATCTTACACTGAACTCTTTAAATCTGAAAACGCTGTGTTTTTGTTTGCCTTGGTTTCTTTTGTCAGTGGTCTTGGTTGCTTCTTAGTAATGTAATTTCCTGTTTTATTTTGAAATAGTAACTCTTATTTCAGCTCACTTGCCCTTCCTCATGTGCCACCAGTCTGTCTTACTTCCATCCTGATTTTGTACACAGGTTCCTCATTTTGCCTCACGTGTACTTAAAGTTCTTCCTGTTTGAAAGTTGCTTGTTTGTCAGATAATTTCTAGTGGTCCATAGTCCTTGTCTTGTACCTTGAACAACAGTCTTGTTGTGAATCATGTACTCTCCCAGTGAAATCATTGTCTTGGTATTACGTTTCATTGCCCTTTTTGTTCTCCTCAGTGGAGTGATTTCCTGTCTTAACCTGTTTTTTAGCTTTGTGTTTTTTCCTCAGTTTTACTGGAGTTAATATTATTTTGCTTACTGTTCCATAGTTTTGAGTTCCACCAGTTAGCAGAGCAATTTTTGTTTAGATACCTTTTTAGATACCTCTGTCTCTGTCTGTCTGATAATCAAGGAGTGATTATCATTTTGTTAATTGTTTTATAGTTTAGTGATTATCTGCGTTTTAGAGTGAGTTTTTGTTTGTATTTAACTTCCATAGCCTTGTTGCCTCCCTCTGTGGAGATATCTTTTGTTGAAAATAATATTTCATCGTCTGTTAATTTATCTCTGCTTGGGAGAGTAAATCAATAAAGATCTTTGTTTTTTTAAACAATCCTGCACCTGCGTCCTCTCAGATCCTGGATACAGACGGATCTATTAAAATTATCTAAATATCTGTTACCAAAACTTTGGTGTGGTGGTTAATGCATTAATGCATATGCATAAATCATAGTGAATTTCAGTGTATTTTATAAGCACAATTTTGTTTTATATTTGTAATTACAACCAAAGTTGGCAGTTTGATGTCAATGTGTGTAATCGAGTGATTCCAAACAAATCAAATATATTTCCTCTCTTTTAGAATGTTGTGCTGTTCAAGTATTAAGAACAGTGTAATTTTTCAAAATGCCTATGTACAATATCAGTTTGTGGCTGTTAACTTCAACATGATTCAAAACAAATTAAACTTTATTTATACCACAGTTTTCATACACAGGCAGTGCAAATTGTTTTAAATAATAAAATCGTCTGCCAATCCCACCCCAAAAAACTTAAACTTCTGCTCTACTCTCTGTCTTTGTAAATGAAACATTACTCTAAAATAAAACTGGAGATAAGCAATATCTGCATATTGACATAACACTGACCTTTAACACATAACCTCAGTCCACACCAGGGGCCAGGCCACCAATGACCACAGATAAGGGCAAAACGCCATCCACGCTACAGCCACGGCAGCAATGCAGGACCCCCCAGCCCCCTCGATAAGGGCAATTTTAACAGCAACAACCATGCATATTGAGTAGTATGGAGGGGGCATGGTGCATCGGCTGCAGGCGAAAGGTGTGGAGACAGCTCGGGAGAGTAGCACCAGTTTGCTATCAGCTGATGGCTTGCCTGACGTTAAAACGCAGTAATGTGCTGGACCTGGGGGTTGCGGGAGTCGCAAGAAGCAGACAACAGACAGTACGCCACAGCCGGAGAACACAAGCAGCACTGGAGATCAGCGAAGCTGTGAGAAATGCGGCACATAAGAATTACACTAAATAAAAGAGTTACACCTCACTAAAATGCCTGTGTGTCTTCTTGCAGCAAGAACCTCAGCAGCAGGAGACTGCCACAAGTAGTCATAGCCTTATATGTGAAAGGACCCCTTTAGGAACAACACTGGAGTTGAAAAAACTTAAAACTCCTGGTATTATGGTTTGTGTTTATACCCCCAACTGGGACAGCTCAAATTTTATCTCTCCCCTAAATTCGTACATTTTGGGCCTTGTTACACATCATCTCATTTTGGGATCTTAATTTAGATAATCCCATGCTTGACAGATCAAGTTTAAGATAATTAACTTAATCCAAAACAGCTAAATGTTTTTCTGTATTCACAGATCAAATTGGCACTGTGGACGTGTTGCATTTTTACAATCCAACAACAAAATAATTCATCAGACATACTCTCAAATAGATTACTTTTTTTCTTGATAAGATTTTACTGCCTTCAGTGAAACAATGTGAATGCTCATCGATAGTTATTTCCCCCTTCTTATAAGACTTGGAACTAGTCCCTCAAACCAAAAGCCACTCAACCTGGAGGTAAAACACCGGGCTTTTATCATCTGATAAATGTTGTTAATTTATCTCTGACAAGATTTCACATTTTCTCGAAAACAATAAATCTGACTCTACTTCACCTTCTCTCCTGTGGGAAACCCTCAAGGCAGTAATTCATGGAGAGATTATCTCATATATCGCCAGGATACAAAAGGGTGAAAAGCAAAGGCAATTTGAATTGATGTAAGCAATTTTTCAAATTGATAGACAACACTCCACCTCAGCCATCCTATTCTCCAGATGGAGAAAATTAAATTATAGACAGAATTTCACCTTATTTGCACAAACAAAGCAGAATTTCTTTACAAAGGGCACTTATTATGAATATGGAAACAAGGCTAGCAAAACTAGCACGGCAACCAAAAGATCAGTCCTCTTCCCAATTCATCGCTGAAATTTGTAAGAACCCCCAAACATTAGTTACAGACCCAAACAAGATTAACAATATTTCTGCTTCATATTATTCTGATTTATATAAATCTGAAGCCTCATCAGACAGTACCTCAATAAAACAATTCTTAGATAATCTGGTCTTCCCCTCAGTTGATACTAATTCTAAAAACACTCTAGATGCCCCTCTGAGCTTGGTAGAGGTGATAGCCAGCGGATGTTCGTTATCACCATTGTTGTTCACTGTCGTGATTGAACCGCTTTCTATAACCTTAGGAGATAATCTTCGCTTTTTACCTGTGTATATAGGAATGAGACTGAACACAGCTTATCACTTTATGCCGATGACATTTAACCCTGTCTCAAATCCCACTGTCTGCATGGAAAAAAAACTTGGACATTTTACTCACATATGGTTCCTTTTCTTGTGATAATGCTTCCCTCTTAATAATACAGAAAAACAGATCCCGACTCAATCACTACCATTTTGCTTAGCCTCCTCTAGGTTTCAATAGTTAGGTGTTAATATATTCAACAATCTCTCTTTACTATATAAACATAACATTGTGGAATTGACGCTTTTAGGTAGAATCAACTCTATGAAAATTAATGTTCAGCCTAAATTTCTATTCAGCGCTTGCATATACCTGCCATAATAATTTTTCAACAAACTGGTTCCAGTTTCAGCGGCACAGTGGTGTGGTGGTTAGCACCATCGCCTCACAGCAAGAGGGTTCTGGGTTCGAGTCCTGGTGGACCCAGGACTTTTCTGTGTCGGGTTTGCATGTTCTCCCCGTGTTTGCGTGGCTTCTCTCCGGGTTCTCTGGCTTCCTCCCACAGTCCAAAAACCTGCATCTTAGGTTGATTGGACAGTCCAAATTGCCCATAGGAGTGAGTGCTAGCGGTTGTTTGTCCTTGTATGTTTTTGTGTGGCCCTGCGATGGACTGGCAGACCGTCCAGGATGTACCCCACCTCTCACCTCTAAATGCATACCCTAGAGTCACCTCCAACCCAATTCAATTGTCTATCATAAAAATCCTGAAACTGTTTGAATGGCACTTCAAAATCACCCCTCTTTCCCCAGTAATACTTTCAACTTTCTCTCTGTGAAAAGAGAAAAGGGCCTGCAATGGACTTGCAGACCGTCCAGTGGATGGATGAATGGATGAATAAAATGGGTGGATGGATGGAAAAGACTGGTGAATTTTGATCAACTTTATGACAAGGACATTTTTATCTTCTTTGATATCCTCCAAACTAAGTTTACCCTTCCACAGTCTCATCTATTTAGATATTTTTAAGCCAAAGATTTTGTTCCTTATAATTTTACCAATTTCCCCAACTAACCACCTCATACTCTCATTCATGTAATTCTCTCTCTCCCTGTGGTCTGTGGATTAATTTCTGTTTTCATGGGAAAAGGAACGAGGGTGTACCTTGTCGGACAAATTCTGGGAGAAGGCCCTCTCCTCTATAATACAAGTGATTTATGTGACAGATGTTTTCTGTCACCAGCGAGTCATATGTACATGTTTTTTTCCTGTCAAAGATTAAACGAATTTTGGTCCTCTTTCTACATTACATTTTCAAAAATTCTAAACAAAACAGTGCTTTGGAGTCCTTTAACATTTATCTTTGGTGTGCTTGAAGAATTCACACACTTCACTAACAGGGAAAGTCCCTTTATTGCTTTCACATCCCTAACCCTCCTCTAAATGTTCTTTTATTATTCTTATTTTTATTTATTCATTTGTGTTTTTGTTTGTTGGTCTGGTAACTGTTCACCACTGTTGTTTTTTTATTTTTGTTTTTTCAGGGGGAGAGAGTTGTGTTTGATCATTGTTAGCATCACTCATTTTATTTTGCTCATGTTACGTGAATGTGAATTTCGAATTTGAAGGCTGGGGGAGGTTTAAATGGGGAAAAATGGGTGAATTGTACCCTCACTGAAGGGTTAGGGTTGATAACCCAATAAATATGCAATTGACAAAAAGATCATTTAAAAGGGTATGTCTTGAGCGTCTTTTCAAAAACATCAACAGTCTCCATGGCCCTGGGATTTTCTGGCAGACTGTTCCACAGGTGACTGTAGTAATGACTAAAAGGCCAGCAAAAGAGGACCTCATGGTCCATGAGGGCTCATTATGTAAAAGGAGCTCAGATAGATAAGAGGCCCAAGATCATTATTACATCTATAATCACTAGAATAACCTTAAAATCAATCCTGAAATGCATGGGGAGCCACTACAGCAATATCAAAACTTGTGTAATGTGTTTTTGTCCTCTATGTGAATATAAGTCCCTTAACTGAAAGGCCCTACAAGGAATACCAGTGCTTGGAACAAAAATATTTTACAGAAATTGCATACCACATTAAAGCAAAGGCACAAGTAAAAATTTGAGTAAAATTATAGAAATGTAACAAATAACAAAGTACAAAAAGTTCAAATTACTTTCAAGCTTCAATTAAAATGCTTTAGCAATGCGTTGTGCATCATTAACATTTTTCATTTCACAATCTAAGAGACAACTGTATACTGTTAAAGCAACATGTGACAAATGTACACTCCTGCTCATTTTTCAGGCGTCCATGCTGTCCAGAGATTTTCTATACATTTACTTTGGAAAGACGAATCTAAATTCAGTTTGAAACGAAGAAAGTTCTCAGACATCAATGGCAAGCACTTCAGTAAACATTTTCTTCTTGCCACAATAATAATTGCTATTTGAAACAAGCCAAGTTTCTTTTGTCTATTTCTCTCTCAAGCAGTGACACATTTGTATTCTTTTGGCTCTGGGGAAGGAAAAGACACAGGAATACAGGGAGAGGTGTTTTAGAAACATTGTTTACTTATATATATGACAATCAATGACAATGTATTTCGAGACTTTTGCTCTTGCTCTCTCTTTGAAAACGTATTAATCTACAATCTCAATTGTGTGGTGAATTTAGACAATATGTCCTTTGGATTCATTAAGATTCTTTGGGACATGGCTCATTTTGTGTATTTTAAAAGATCATGTGCATTTGGGAAAACAGCTGTATGGAAACTCAGCATTACCTATCACTTTAAAACTTATATAGAAGGAAAAAAACAGAATTGGGATTCCTTTTACCGATATTGTCCCTCTGAATCAGAAAGTCTATGATTCAATCCCTGACTGCAGTCAATGTGCTACCTGGCAAAACACTGACCCTCATTTTATTTAATTTCTAAATCAGTACATGATAAAGAAAAAACACTAGATGTTCAGCAAAAATGAGTTTACTAAATAGTTCTATATAATCTGCAAGACAATACCAACATGCACACAGTCTGCCGTTCGGCAATTGGGCAGATCTTACCATTTGCAGCCTGTGTTAAGGAATTTACCCAAATCTCTTACTTTAATGACTAACAGACTGCAAGACAAGTCTGAATGACCAAGAGCATTATTCATCGTCAATCACAGATGAATGGTGATATAGATGATCAGGTCCATGAGTCAGTGGTTGTGTACCAGACAACATGCTGAGGTACAGTCAGATTCATAAATATTGGGACATCAACACAATTCTAATATTCTTGGCTCTATACACCACCACATAGGCCTTTAAACAAAATAATCAAGATGTCATTTGACTACAGAATTTCAGCTTTAATTGAGAGTGCTTACATCCAAATCGGGTCAACGGTGTAGAAATGACAACCGTTTGTATATGTGCCCCCACTTTTTAAGGGACCAAAAGTAATGGGACAAATTAACAATAAGAAATCAAACTTTTAATTTTTAATACTTGGTTACAAATCCTTTGCAGTCAATTCCAGCCTTAAGTCTTGAAAGCACAGACATTACCTGGATTTCATCTCTGGTGATACTCTGCTGCAATAGTCTTCAGTTCTTGGGGCATTTTCCCTTCAGTTTTGACTTCAGCAACACTGAAATGCATGCTCAGGTCAAGTGATTGACTTGGTCATTGCATAACATTCAACATTCGTTTTTTGCTTTCGCATTTTGCTTTGGGTCATTGTCCAACTGCCCTGTGAAGCGCCGTCCAATGAGCTGTTAAGCATTTGGCTGAATATGAGCAGATAATACTGCCCAAAACACTTAAAAAGTCATCCTACTGCTTTTGTCAGAAGTCACATCATCAACAAATACAAGGGAACCAGTTCCATTGGGAGCAATACATGCCCACACCATGACACTACCACCATTATGCTTAACATATGAAGTGGTTTGCTTTGGATCATAAGTAGTTCCCCCCTTCCCCATACTCTTCTCTTTCCATCACTCTGGTTCAATTTCATCTTTGTCTCATCTGTCCATAGGATGTTCAAGAAATTTGAAGGGCTTTTTTGGATGGTGTTTGGCAAACTCTTATCTGGCGTTCCTCTTTTTTAAGGCTCACCAGTGGTTTACACTTTGTGGTGCACACTCTGGTGCGGTTTTCTCTTGTTACACACACACCTACCTCCTGGGGATTGTCCTTGATCTGGCCAACTGTTGGGAGGGGTTTTTTTCGTCACCAGGGTAAGAATTATTTTGTCATCCGCCACAATTTCTTTCAGTGGTTGTCCATGTGTTTTGGGGTTGCTGAGCTCATCGGTGAGTTCTTTCTTTTTTAAAAATGTTCCAAACAGTTGATTTTGCTGTCTCTTTGATGGGTTTATTTGGATTTTTCAGCCTATTGATGGCTTGCTTCACTGATAGTGACAGCACTCGGGATCTCATATGGAGAGGTGACAGCAACAGATTCCAAATGCAAACAGCACACTTGAAACGAACTATTGACCTTTTATCTGCTCCTTGTAAATGGGATAATGAGGGTATAACACATACCTTGCCATGGAACAGCTGGCTAGCCAATTGTCCCATTACTTTTGGTCCCTTAAAAACGGGGAGGCACATATACAAATGGTAGTAATTCCTACACGGTTGACTCGATTTGGATGTAAATACTCTGAAATTAAAGATGAAATCCTGCTTTTTCCCCCTCTCTATCACCAATCTCTACTGAGACACTGTAGTGTACTGATACTGGGAACACTTGTGCAGTGTGATGTGAATCCTGTCCTCTATCTGCTCTTCTTCCTTCTATCCACACTTCTCTCTTGTCCTGGAAATTAATTTGGTCTTGTCCAGATGCCTATCAGAATATGATTACCCTCAGAAACAGACCCACAAACGGCATGTTGCAGCAGCAGTACTTTCAGATGACAACTTTCAGAGGAAATGTGACTGGAAGACGATGGGAGCTAGATGGAGATGAACCTTTGAACCTCTAAAGACATGGATAAATGTACTAAGGGGGGATGTAAACAGTGGAAAACTGGAGGAGTAGCGGGAGAAGAAAATGATCATTACTGGAGAGATTACTTTGTTCCCTTTGTTCCTCTGTTGCCGAAACAATTCTTTATGCATTCCATCACCCTTGGTTCCTGGTAGCGACTTGTTTTTGTTCAGAGATAAGACAAATACCATGGGGTAAAAAAACCTTCACAAATTTTTGCCATTGGTATTTGGCAAACATTAAATTGCATTTACAAAACCAAATCTACAAGATACAATTGTAGTTAATCTAAGTGCAGATCTGGACTAACCTGCTGTCAACACTTGATAAAACTGAGCATTATATTAGAAAGGCCTTCCTGCTTAAGCATCGCTGAGTCAAACAAGCTATCCATCCATCCTGTTCCATAACCATTTTTTCCCAAATGGGCACTTGAGCCTAACCCAGTAGTCAATGGGCACTCCCAGCAGTCCGCCAGTCCATCGCAGGGCCACATAGAGAGACACAAGGATGAACAACCACGAACACTCACACCCACCTCTAATAGTAATGTGGAATGTCCAATCAACCTAACAAGCAGGTTGTTTTAGGACGGTGGGAAGAATCCGGAAAACCCGGAGAGAAGCCACACAGACACAGGGAGACCATGCAAACTCCACACAGAAAGGTCCTGGTTCCCCCAGGGACACGAACCCGGGACCCTCTTGCTGTGAGACGATGGTGCTAACCACCAAAACACCGCAAGTGGAAACATTATGACTATTACCAACTAAAAATACATGCTACTTCACGTTTCGTATCTTATTTATTTAAAAAACAAAAACAAAAAAACATGCAGACTATTGTGAGATGAGCTAAATCTATCCACCAAATTTAGTTCAAGAATAAATCTTGAGTCTGTTAGGATAATCTATCTTTGCGATCAGAAAGAAAGCAGATCATTTGTATGCACAGAATCAGAATTTCAGCATGGGCTGACAAGCAAAAAGAGAGGTAAGATCAGATAATTCATTCCCATACTCGGCAGCATGAATACAACTTTCTTACATCAGGTCAGAGTTTCCTGCATCTTAGATTCTGAACAAATTGAAGGCTACAACCTCTCAGAGAACCATCAGTTAAATAGGGGCCTGGAAAACCATAGTTGTGTAATGTTAGTACCATGTATGGGACCCTTCTGTCTACTTTCTTTTCTTCTCTGGTCTTAGTAAGCAGTGCAATGCACTCCTTTACAATCAGCATTGAACAGAATCTTTTCACAACTCTAAGAGTTTCAGCTGAATATAAAAACAGAAGAAACTCAATGGTACTCACGAGTGTCAGCTTCAAACAACTAATTACAGCAAATTGTGCCTTCCACAACTTTCTATATGGGCAACACTGACTACAAAGAAGGGAAATGTGTTGCTATTGTTTTAATTGAATAAAATCTTAATTGAAAATAATCTTCTATCTTAATTTTGACTTCAAAGTTCTAGCACGGATCATGTATTTGGAAAACTATATAGTAAAAATGCACAAACAAAAACTAAATAATCTTATTTAATATTAAAGTGGTTAAGACAGTAATTACAAATGACAATAATTAAATTCTGAGCTTACACTTATATCCAAATATATCAAGATGACTGCAAAGATTTTTATGGATATCCAATTGTTGTTTATTATATTTCATCCCATGCATTTGAAAAATAGTTTACAATTAAGACAAAAAAACATAAAAAAGGGACTGTTGTCTTTCTGAAAAATACAGATAAATTAACTAAGTTAAAAAATAAAAGATTGCCAAATGTTTTCCTGACATGCCAGGAAAAGACGTATGCAACTAAGATGGACTCGACTGTCTTTTTTTAACAGAGACTACAATAATGTTGTGAAAACTTTATAGAAAAGCTATAATTTTTAACATTATATATTGCAATGCAAAGACTGGCAAAGGTCACAGTCTCAATCCCTCAAAATAAAACAAAGTTTTCCTGGGTTCTAGCAAACAATCTAAATGCGCAACAGAAAACTATGGTTTTACTCAACCTGCTAACTATAAAAATCAAAATGTATATTTCTGTGACTGATCATTGGTATAAATATAAATAAATGTTCAATTGTTTAATTGACATAAATCTGCATTCAAAAATAAAACTAACAACACCAAACAAGGAGAAAGCAGGGAGAGGTGACAACAGCAACTCGCCAACAAATGAGCTATTACATGCAGGTACAATTAAACATACAAATAAACCAAACAATGTACACAGAAGATTTTGGAAAAGAAACTGCATCATGTTATGACAATGATTTAATGATTATTCATGTTAAAACACTGCATTAAATCCTTTCCGATTAAAAAGTAATCTTCAAAGGGGTGTTTTCATCTTTGTAAGAACAATGACACTTTGATTAACAAGTCATTGTCCCCAAGGCCATCGAAGATCAGATTGATTTTTGTTGTTTGACAGGAAGCTTTTTCTCAGATCAACAGGTGAATAAATGCATATATCAGATTTAATATTTCTGTTCCATATTTCACAAGAAATATGACCGAAAATATGATAAATCCTCAAGGACAGATGAACAGCATTGCACTGATTCGTGTTTATACATAATATCACTATGCTACCCACACCTTAATTGCACCTTTACAAAATGAAAGCCATTGAATCACCTCTAAGGTAATTTCTAGGTTTTTCTTCGTTCGAGTAGGATAGTCAAACTAATACCTGTGGTTATAGGCCCACATTAGTCTACACCTAATTATTTAGGAACACCTCCACACAAGGGCAAGTGTAAGAGCAGTTACACTGTCTGATGGGACATGCTCATTTGGGAATGATTAATACAGGTTTTCATCGTAGCTAACATACTGCACTGCTACCAAACATGAACGAATATGTGCAAATACAGGTAGGCTATATGACCGTTAGACGGATGACAAAGGCGAGACGATTCCAGTCATGGAAAGGCAGTGATCTGTTTTCCTGAACGATCGACCTGTTAACCTGCCACAAGCCTTCTTGGTCCTTGTCTGACACACACACACACGCGCGCGCACACGCTTCGGATCTCCACTGGAAAGCTTCCTTCCTCCTGACATCCTAAACCACCGAGCTACATAGTAAATCATGGTCTGTTTTCAAATTGGCTTAGAACATGCAGTGAAGAGTGATTGTGCCAATGAAGGAAAAAATCAAACCCCGTTACCGTTCTCTCCGCGTCGGATCCTGTTGGATGCTCGACTTGGTGGGCGCCATCTTCCTGTGACAATTATTTGATTTCTTACTTTCTGTTCTCTCCTTTTTTCGCTCCTATGCTTTTTTCTAACACAAAGTCGCGGCGGTGCGCTGCGCATGGACAGCAATGCGTCATGGTCGGTGTGTTAAGACAAAGCCATGACTGTGTGTGTGAAAGAGTATGTGTTTGTGTGATTTCCGCGTACGTGCTACGCGTGCGTTTTGTGCTTATGTCTCTTCTGCAGCCGCTTAGAAGCGTGAAAATAGCGGTTAGTGGAGGTGAAGACAGGGACAGTGCTGCAGCAAATGCATGCCGCGCAGCGTGAGGAGCAACCCGGGATGAACGCCTTTCAGATCCCGCTGTTTTTTCCAGTCTCTCTTCCCTATATACACAGCTTCGGATTTTAGCACAACAGCTTAATTTTCTGTATGCGCTCTTTCGGGGGGAAAAAAGCGAAAGAGCACGTTAGATCTTTAAACGATCGCCGCTGCAGGTGCCCATATTTCCCGATTTCATTTCCGAGGTGGAGGTTTTTCTCTGCAGTCGAGGCTGGATTTTTCGGATCACGTTTTTCCCACCTCTTTATACTCTTCCTCTTCACGGGGGAAAAAAAAGGACACATTTGGTTTCCGTTATGTTCCTGCAGAACAACGCCACACAGTTGCAGCCAGTCACTTTGCGCGTGTGTGCATACGCATAAGCACACTCACACACACACATACACACGTACACACACCTCCCCATATATATATATATATATATATATATATATATATATATATATATATATATACATACATATATGGCAAACAGGTGACGCAAACAAATCTAACAGCAGATGATGGGTGACAAGCAAAATATGTGCATCTCCCCACATACTTGCATCACCCACTTGTCTCAAGTTTACGATAAACACCCCAATTATTTTTAACCCGGGGGGAAAAGAGCTTGCATGTTTGTGTCACAAGTAACACATGTTGTTTTTTTTCTTCTATTTTAGTCAACAAAACACATTTTCCCCAAGGCGACAATGATTGAACATAAGTGATGTCTTATTATCATATGACAGACTATTACCTGTTTCTTTTTCCCTACAACGTTAATTTGAATGAAAACTTTTCCATTTATAATTCGTGATAACCAAATTGTGTATGGTTACCCCTGTGTGTATGGTTGTACTGCTGGAAGTTGAAAACCCACCTTATCTATCCCAATGACCTGTCAAGGTCAAAGACATGCTGTAAATTCTCCGTACAAACAAGTGCCACGTTGCAAACATTGTAGTGGAGAACAATAAAGTCTGGAGAAAATAAACATAATCTCCAGTTGGCGTTTTACAGGAGGTGAACACCCAGTAATCAATATAGGCAGTTTCATACTAAGATTTTCTGAAAAACTTTAACGTTAGCTGTTCATTTGTGAAGTTCCCCATTTTGATACCCGTTTAGAGATGTACAACAAACAAAATCAAACCAGATCCTTTAATAATCAGACGTTAAGCACTGTGGTGATAATCTTTTGCAATTTTTAACGAAACCTTCTTGAAGCAAATACATTTTCCCCACATCACAAACTCTTGAAGCAAGAAGAGATCAGCTGTATTATCATGTTTAACCCGGGTTTTGGGAAACCAGCATTTTTTCTGAATGACGTTTGGCTTGCTCCCTCTCTCTTGAGCTCTGCTTATTGAGAACAGTCAAATGGAAGCAACATGAATAATGGAGCGTAATATAAACATATTAGCTCCCCAGCTGTGTGTTAGGAAAAACATTATATGATGCTACAGATGAGGGGCTTTTTGACAATGAAGATGCTAGAAATGTTGATCTAAATAGCGATACTATATGCTGGAAAGTAAACAATTAGTAAAGCTCATGAGTAAGTGTGTCCAACTGACAATTCCCAGGCTGCATTGAAGGGTCCTGAAAGGATCATTGAGGATGATGGGCTACCAGATGACGAGATAGTAAAGTTCTTGAAAGATGATTTATGCCACCCACATACCCTACTTCCTCTGTGGATCCTATAAGGTTGTTTTTGTATCACAATCTTTTTCAAGTTTATTTGTTGATAAGAGGGCTTAGATACACTCTCTCAGTGGTCTCAGGGAGGTCTCTGCCACAATTTATGCCCTCTTTGCTCCTTGGAGTGTTTGGACTTTACACACACACACACACACACGCATAGCTCTACTCTATCACATGGTTTTATGTATTAAGGAGAAGGTGAGGTATAGATATGTTTGCTTCCATCCAGATTTTTTTATAATAACTATATAAAGTTGCTAGATAGGAAGGTATTTGTACATAAGAAGATAATTTCCCTTATCGCCAGAAATTTTGTTCATAATGAGCTCCAATTTCACAACCAACAGGAAAAATGTCAGCATAATTCTTTCCCATAGAAATTTTCATTTCATATAGCCCATTCCAAATTTTTGAAACAGTCAAACATTTTGTGTAACGTGGATCTCACTTCTCTATTTTAGCACAAACAGCTCTTGTATTTCATTAAAGTCAGCCACCTCTGCGACTTTAGTGCTTTGCCTTTTGTCTTACACACCTTTTTCATTTATGTTCACAAAAGAAATAAATGATGATATAACAGTTATACTGTCTCAAATTTACATTATTCTTGTTTCCATGTCTAACTTTAAGAAACAAATCGTTGGAAAATAAATAGCCATGAACTGTGGGGAAATTATTGTTTTGTTTTTTTGTTAATTCATTCCATTGTAAGACCTTTCAGAAGCAATAACACTGTTTGCATCAGTTTTACAGAAGCACTTAACAATGAGTCTACATGTTTAGATTTTGTATTTGGTTTGTAATTGGTTTGAAATTCCAAGCTGATATGAGAATCTCCATATCTATCAAATTATTTGAAAGAACATCATGGTAAAAAAAATGCCCACTATGATGAATGTGCCTAACAGTACCAAGATGTTCAAGTCCAATACAGTTTTGCAATTCTTGACATTTCTCAACAGTTGAGAAGAATAAGCAAATACACACTGTAACGAGGATTATACTGATAACGTGTTTGTAGTTAAAATATTTTTCTATCCCCTTACTTTTAACTATTGGTTCATACTCCTGAAAACTCTTGACATACCTTTGCTGGTAGGCGGAGATTCCCTGCGCGTTCTGTGGGGTCCCGTTTGAGGTTCCCGGTACCGGCACGGGTACTCTTCCCACCGGGGGTCCGGTCACTATCCCGCCGCTCCCATTGCTGCCCCCTACGCCTCCAGCCCCGGCTCCTCCGGCGACCGAGGACGTCACCTGGACGCTGAAATCCGGGAATATCCTGATCATTGTTCCAGCCGTCTGTGTTTACGCACTCCGGTACTTTTCTCGTACGAAAAGTAGATCACTGACAACTGCGTTCTCTTTGCTCAAACGAGCTGTTGATTCACAAGTACGTGTACAACTATTAATACAAATTATTAGTATTATTATTGTTGACAATAATATTTGTTTTTGTTTTTAACTGACCCTTGCATCTAACTCTTCAGCGGATCTGGATCATGGTTGCGTGCAAATAGTAAAAAAAATAATGGACCAAAGGGTTGCTGCGACCAAAAATGTTAACGAAAAACATCATGACTTTTTGTGGATAAAAACGCCATTGCTTCCCCCACCCACCCCCCTTTCATTCTTCAAAGGTAACCCCGCTGCTCCAGGTCATGGTCCCAGTATCTCTGGCGCGTGACATCTCCCTTCTGCTTAAAGTCAACAGCTGATCAGTGATGGGCAAGTAACAAGTCATTATTTCACCCATGGAAGGCTGACGGGTGGTATCAGTGCTGCTGTCAGCCGATGCAGGAGTTCCCGATTCCCGCTTTACCTCCGAGAAAGATATCCCTTCCCCTTTGCTCTTCCCCGGTAGTTGAGAGCTCGAGGGGGAAAAAGGGGAATACGGAAAAAAGACGGCCAATAAAGTCAGTGCGTAGCTTTCGACAGCTTGAGGTCCGACGTGACAGTGAAACCGTACAGTTGTACAGCGACACAGCGGGAGCTGCGTCGGCGCTGAAGTATGTGTTGGTATGTCAGCAAGCAGTTGTTTTTTCTCATCTGTAGCTACTCCACACAAGTGCAAAAAGAGAGAGGGAGAGAGAGGGGTTGCCCTCAGGCGCCTCTGTGCAGTTGTAAACTGGACTTCTCTTAAAAAAATAAACGGATACACACACACACATACACACATTTCCTTATGTGATCGAGATATGTGATATAGCTCTATAAATCATAATTAATATTTCAACTGAAGTATTTTGACAAAGCAATAGAAAAACTGTGCGCTAATAATAGTAACTTTGATAATAATAGCTTACAAGATAAAATAATAACCCACAAGGCCCACACGTTTACAAGTGCCTGGTGAGGCTCACCAGAATCTTCTAAATTTTTTTAGATTACTAATATGGGCTGTGAATAACAAAAGAAGAGTGTAGCCTACATGGTCTAGTCTCTTACAATACTGATGGGAAGGGGCTGGATTTTCCCCAAAAATGAAAGGTCCTAATGTTTATGTGAAGGTAAAAAGGATATTGTGGGCTTTTCATGTGCACTGGCGTGAAACTATCCGTGACGTCTTGCTATACTGTCTCAGCTGAACACCGTTGAAGCTGTTTATCTTTCTCTCGCTGGATCTGCGTGTGTGATCCGACTAGTGAATAGAGTTGTATTCACTAGCACCCCCTTTGAGAATGTCTCCTCCCCTTTCTTCTTTCACTATGGTGAGTATAACTGTGTGCCCATCCGAAGGTGGCAGACCCGTGACAAAATCCATTGACAGACAGGACCAGGGACGGGAAGGTACAGGCAGCGGGCGGAGCAGGCCTGCCGGGGGACGTCTGGAGACCTTCGCCTGGCTGCAAGTGACGCAGGCGGACACGAACCCTTGTACGTCCTTGGTCAGAGAAGGCCACCAGAAATGGGCACGGGTGAGGCGGAGGGTGTTGGAGATGCCTGGGTGACCGTACAAACGGGAACTGTGGCAGAACTCGAGGACTCTTCGCCTTAGCTGGTCCGGGACAAAAAGCCGGTCCCTGGGGCAATTCTCAGGGACCCGGACGGAAGCCAGGGCCTCCCTAACCTCTCCCTCCAGCCCCAGGCGGGAGACAGCGCACCTCACAGAGTCCGGAAGGATGAAGTGCCCCCTCTGGTCCCGATCCTCCTCGGCCTCGAACACCCTAGACAGGGCGTCAGGCTTAACGTTCTTCGCGCCTGGTCTGTAGGAGAGGGAGAAGTTAAAGCGGCCAAAAAACAGAGCCCACCTGGCTTGTCTGGGGTTAAGCCTCCTGGCCGACTTCAGATATTCCAAATTCCTGTGGTCAGTCCATACTATGAATGGGGTCTCGGCGCCCTCCAGCCAGTGCCTCCACTCCTCGAGTGCTAATTTGACGGCCAAGAGCTCCCGATTCCCAACGTCGTAATTGCGTTCCGCACTGGACAGTTTCCTGGAGAAAAAAGCACAAGGATGAATGCGACCTTCGCTTGCCTCCTGGCTTAGGACGGCCCCCACCCCGGAACTGGAGGCGTCAACCTCCACCACAAACTGCTTTTCAGGGTCAGGTGAGATGAGGATGGGAGCGGAGGTAAACAACCTCTTGAGGCCCCGAAAAGCCTTGTCAGCTGCCTCGTTCCATGTGAACTTAGCCTTGCCTGATGTGAGGGCGTGGAGGGGAGATGCGACCTGACTGTAGCCCCGAATGAACCTCCTAAAGAAGTTGGAGAAGCCCAGGAACCTTTGGAGTTGTTTGCGGTCCACTGGGGCTGGCCACTCGACCACCGCCCTTATCTTGGCTGGATCCATGGAAACCTGACCTGGAGACAGAACAAAGCCGAGAAATGCGGTGGACGTGGTGTGGAACTCACATTTCTCGGCTTTGACGTACAGCTGGTTCTGCAGGAGCCGGAGGAGAACTGAGCGTACGTGCAGCTTATGGGTGATGGGATTGTCAGAATAGATGAGAATGTCATCGAGATATACAAAAACATAGTGACCAATCATGTCCCCGAGTACCTCATTGACCAGATTTTGGAAGACGCCCGGAGCGTTGGTGAGGCCAAACGGCATGACGAGGTACTCGTAGTGGCCAGTTGGGGTATTGAACGCCGTTTTCCACTCGTCGCCCTCCCTAATGCGGACCAAGTGGTAGGCGTTGCGCAGATCGAGTTTTGTGAAAATCTTGGCCCCTTGGACCTGGTCGAATGCAGAGTTCATCAACGGGATCGGGTAACGGTTTCTGACAGAGATGGCGTTGAGTCCCCTGTAGTCGATGCAGGGTCGCAGTGTCCCGTCCTTCTTTCCCACGAAGAAAAATCCCGCCCCGGCGGGAGAAGAGGACGGCCGGATTATCCCTGACCTCAGAGACTCGTTGATGTACTTCCGCATAGCCTGGGACTCAGGAGCAGAGAGTGAGAAGAGACGGCCTCTGGGTGGAGTAGCCCCAGGTAGCAGCTCAATGGCACAGTCAAACGGCCGGTGCGGCGGAAGGCTCGTGGCCCTGGCTTTATTAAAAACCTCCTTGAGGTCATGATACTCCGCTGGAACCCTGGACAGGTCCGGATAATGTTGCTCCGCCCCTCCCCGAGTCTCCGGGCGAGGTTGGGCGGAGGACAGGCACAGTTCGGCGCAGGAGGTAGCCCACCCCTTCACCTCGCCGCGTCGCCAGTCTATCTGGGGGTTGTGTCTGCGGAGCCAGGTGGCCCCCAGAATAATCGGGACCTGCGGGGACTTAATGATCATGAACACCAGCCTCTCCTTGTGATTACCTCCCAACACCAGCTCCACAGGCTCCGAGATGAGGCGGGAGTGGTTGAGCTCATGACCATCCAGAGCGAGCACGCAGCGGGAGGATGGCCCAGGGTGGAGTTTGATGTTGAGCCGCCCTGCCAACTCCTCGTCCATAAACTCCGTGTCGGCCCCTGAATCGATAAAAACGGAGAGTCTGTGGGACTTGTTAGCGGTGATAATGGTGGCAGGGAGTAACCGGTCTGGGGGAACTGCCAGCTTGGTGTAGCTCAGTAGGGATCCCCCTCTCCCTACTGAGCTCGGTCTTTTACCGGACAAGACCGGACCTGGTGACCAGCTCCTCCACAGTAGAGGCAGAGCCCCTGCTGCCGCCTGCGCAGGTGCTCCTCTCGGGGAAGGGCTGTCCTCCCCAGCTGCATGGGTTCAGGAGCGACTGCCCCCTGGGGTGGAGAGAAAGGCACGGGAGGAGCCGTCGGCAACCCCGGAGGGGGGTTAGCCCGGCGCTCCCTCCGCCGCTCCAGTTCGAAATTAATTTCGCATTGGGTGAGGAATGCCCGGCACTGTTCGGGATCTCCCCGGAAATGCCCGGGCGGAGTCAGACGCGGCTCTGGCGGTGTCCCCGCCGGTGACGCTGAAGCCGGAGGCGGGGCTTGCGGCGGCAGAGAAGCAGGAGAAGCTCGATCGCGGAGATGACCCAGGATCTCCACTACACCAGCCTCTAACTGTGAAATGGATCTCTCCACCCCCGCTCGCCACTGTTCTTCGGGTGCTGGGTCCTTGTTTGGCCAGATCGTACTGTTACGAACTGTGGTGGGACCCAAAAACACCCAGGCACGGAACAGTAAGTTAATAGGGTTTATTTGGAGCAGGAGCGTGGGGAAAGCCCGGAGGGGCGTGGCGAGCAAAGACCGGCTCGCAGCCGGAAGGCTCGCCGCTCGGCTGTGGGATAATCCAAAACAGAGTCCAGGAACGTACCAGGGGTCAGCACCAGAGAAGCAGTCCGTGGGGGGAGCAGGCAGAACTCAGAGTCGGGGGCAGGCGTGGTCGAAAACAGGAAGGCAGTCCGGAATAGGCAGGAGAAGCAGACAGGGATCAGGCAGGCTCGGAGTCAGGCAAACGGGTCAGGCGTGGATCAGGCGGGTACAGAATCAGTCAGACGGAAACGGGTCGAGGTACACAGGCGATCAGGATACAGAATGCTGGATGTTCTACCGAAGGGTTAAGAGACGATCTGGCACTCGAGGCAGGTGAGAGCGGAGTATAAGAGGAGGTGATGGCAGGTGGGTCCAATCTAGTTGATTGCAGAGGAGAGATGGTGAAACAGAAACGGTAGGTGGAGCCAGCTCGAGTGCCAGAATGTCACAATTATTGCATATTCTGAACAGTCTATGAGTGAGAGCTAAAAAAGACAATTAAGGAATGTTTTCACTACATTTTAGTTTCAAGCTAAAATACGTTTCTCAGTCATATTTGACACAGATAAACAGTTCTCAAAAAGCATTTATTTTTAAAGACTATTTAATCAAAGAATATGATTCATCACTTTTGTTTCATCTTCTATACATTTGTACAAAATTTATACAAAATACAAACATTTTAAACGTCTTTATGTAAGCACCATCTCTGAAGATTAGATGGGTAATATAGGATGTATTTTCAATATTTCAACCCATGAACCATTCAAAACCCAATGATGACTCCTCCAGGGACCTCAAGCTCCACCTTTAGAGCTCCTTATAATCTACAGTTCTTCTGTCCTCTGAAACAAAGCATGGGCCTAATAAAATGTCCCAATTGAACTGATTAAAAACCAATAAAAACACACTGCTCACCACTCATCCACCTTGCTGTCTAAATTGGATGGAAGCTCTACGTAGCAACTTGTAATGAAAACCACTGTTATCAAATCTCAACAGTTTGCTTAGCTTACTTTCTTACTTTTTCATTACTCCATCTAATGAAATCAAATTAATTTAACTGTAGATTTAAAGAACTAGGACAAAACTGTGGATGCATGTGTTGTGATGTGCATGGCCTATAACCACCTACTCAATCTGTGTTTGTGATACCATTGACAAATATTGTGAGTAAGTGATGAATAGTCTTTTATGTGCATGTGTGTGCCTGAGTACACGTGTCTTTGCATGTTTTTATTAGATGCACGGTTTGCATTGATTTTCGGAGCTGTCAGAAGGTAAGGTACAGCAGACAGATTCAGGACAATCCACCTGCTTTGTCCCTTAGAACAGGAGTGTCCAACTCCAGTCCTTGTGGGCCGCTGTTCTGCAGGTTTTAGAGGTTTCCCAACAGACCTGATTCTGATTAAGTGGATCAGTTCGAAGGTTCTGCTCAAGCCCGATAATCACACGTTTATGTGAATCAGGTGTTTTGAAGAAGGAACACTTCTAAAACCTGCAAGACAGTGGCCCTTGAGAACCGACTTTGGACAGTGTAAATATAAATTCTTGGTAAGGAGGTGTGTGCACCTACTTTCCAAGAACACATTTACACTATGTAAACGTCCTTTTCTCCAACAACAAAATATATACACGATATATACCTTTATACACAAACAGATATTTCGTTATCTCCTGTGCATTTTAAAAAGAGCAAAGAAGCTTAGGAAGTACATCTGTGTTTTCAGTTGTATCTATACTTTTGCAAGTACATTTTCTGTCATTTGATAAAATTTTTGATCACCACAATGCAGAATTGCCTGGTACTTTCTGTTAGCAATGCACTTTTGTGGCACTTTCATGCACGTAAAGATGAGGAAATAGCTGCACTTAATTTACAACACACTGAAAATAGCAGATTAATATGACATGCATATATACAGATACAGGGATTGGGCAATGAAACTGAAACACCTGGTTTTGGACCACAATACTTCATTAGTATGGTGTAGGGCCTCCTTTTGCGGCGAATACAGCCTTAATTCGTCTTGGGAATGACATATACAAGTCCTGCACAGTGGTCAGAGGGATTTTAAGCCATTCTTCTTGCAGGATAGTGGCCAGGTCACGACGTGATGGTGGTGGAGGAAAATGTTTCCTGACTCGCTCCTCCAAAACCCCCCAAAGTGGCTCAATAATATTGAGATATGGTGACTGTGCAGGCCATGGGAGATGTTCAACTTCACTTTCATGTTCATCAAACCAATCTTTCACCAGTCTTGCTGTGTGTATTGGTGCATTGTCATCCTGACACACGGCACCTCCTTCAGGATACAATGTTTGAACCATTGGATGCACATGGTCCTCCAGAATGGTTTGGTAGTCCTTGGCAGTGACGCCCACCTAGCACAAGTATGGGGCCAAGGAAATGCCATGATATGGCAGCCCAAACCATCACTGATCCACCCCCATACCTCACTCTGGGCAAGCAACAGTCTAGGTGGTACGCTTCTTTGGGGCTTCTCCATACCGTAACTCTCCTGGATGTGGGGAAAACAGTAAAGGCGAACTCATCAGAGAACAATATATGTTTCACATTGTCCACATCCCAAGATTTGCGCTCATGCACCATTGAAACCGACGTTTGGCATTGGCACGAGTTACCAAAGGTTTGGCTATAGCAGCCCGGCCGTGTATACTGACCCTGTGGAGCTCCCGACGGACAGTTTTGGTGGAAACAGGAGAGTTGAGATGCACATTTAATTCTGCCGTGATTTGGGCAGCCGTGGTTTTATGTTTTTTGGATACAATCCGGGTTAGCACCCGAACATCCCTTTCAGACAGCTTCCTCTTGCGTCCACCGTTAATCCTGTTGGATGTGGTTCGTCCTTCTTGGTGGTACACTGACATTACCCAGGATACCGTGGCTCTTGATACATCACAAACACTTGCTGTCTTGGTCACAGATGCACCAGCAAGACATGCACCAACAATTGGTCCTTTTTTTAACTCTGGTATGTCACCCATAATGCTGTGTGCATTGCAATGTTTTGAGCAAAACTGTGCTCCTACCATGCTAATTGGACCTTCACAGTCTGCTCTCATTGGTTCAATGTGCAATTAATGAAGATTGGCCACCAGGCTGGTCCAATTTAGCCATGAAACCTCCCACACTAAAATGAGAGGTGTTTCAGTTTCATTGTCCAACCCCTGTTTGTACATGTATTGCAAACAAGTAATATGAAAGAGGAAACTCACAGACCGACACAGTTTTACAGCAGCAGCAAATGCTCTAGAATATTTGTTTATGCTTTCCTACATCTCACTTGTTGATATTCCAGGTGTTTTCCTCAGGGCCAGAGTAGAAAATATATGTGAAATATATACAAATGTTGCGGATATTTAGGCTCTTACATGATACCATTTATGAAGATTTTGAGAATATTTTAGAATTCTCATTCATATCAAAAACCAACAACGAACTACATTTGCAATGACTTCAACAAGTGGTCTGTGGAGTTGAAAAAGAATAAAGTGTAAATACTTTCCACAGTACTTAAGTGTGATTAGCAGGAATATGTGCTTTACTTAAGTACTTATTTCCTTTTACTTTTAGCTTTTTGAAGCTACTTTCTTACTCAACTATATTCTTCTACTGGCATTTAAAAAAATACTTACACACAAAACATTCAATACAGTTCAGCCCCTTCCTCCTTATTGTCAGCTGACTCACATATTCATACAGCTTACATTCCCGTATTAATTGACACCTCAGTTTCCCTTAGGTTACGTTCCAAAGAGTACATGCATTAACATCTCGTTTATATCTCTGAAAACACACAATCCCATTTCCCTTTGAGCAACTTAGTACATTAAATTTACCTAGCGGAGGAAGGACAGTTTTTTCATTTTAATTGTTTGGGACATGAGAAAGTTAAACCAATGGGTTACAGGTGGATGGAAAGGAAAAAATTAGTGACTCATAGAAACAAAACTCAAAAGTAAGTGCTTTAGGGGCTCGGGAGGTAATTGTGCAAAGACACATATTACACAAATTGATAATGGGCAACAATGTTTTGTGTAGGAAATACAGAATTATATATGTATATATATATTATAGAAAAAACTGCAGTTAGATAGATATAAATGCCTTAGAATTTAAATTCTGATGGTCAAACATGTTCCAAAAATTATTACGTGATATGCGTCTGTTATATTCTAAATAGTTTTCTTCATGACTCTAACATAATTTAGTCATGAAGTCAGTACCAGAGAGACAAATAGCTATGCAAGTCAATTCATAGAGACTTCCAATGATGGTCACATTCTGAAAAATGACAACCGAATCTCTTTCCCCCTAGTAATCTTACTAATAATGTTACCCCCTTGATTTTTCTCATCTCTCAGAATTGATGGATGGGGTCAGGCTGCAGATTCTCTGGCTTAGGTCAAAGGTCAAACTGAAGCCTCAGCTCTCTGCCCGCCAACACTAATGGGAGCTGATATATTATTCCTAAACGCCTGCAGACGTCCCTGATGCTTGCAGAAGAGATGATGAATTAACTGCTTTGAGGAATTACAGATGAAACATTTTGAAGAGACACACAGAAAACTTTCCATTCCTCTGGGCACCTATCTTCACTCCTCCGCAGGCAAATGATTGATAATAGACATTAATGACGTCATCCTCTTTTTGTTTAGCTTGCTAATACTAACACACACATATTTTTTCATAGCTGATTTAGCTCACTGGCTGGACCTGGCATTTTCAGTGTATGTTTTTTTTAACTGCTATGCTGAGTAGCTCTTGGCTTCTATCTGTTATTAAATAGTTTTTAAATGCATTATGACAACGAATGTGAAATTCTAAGAAAATCAAAACTATTCAATCTATATAAAGAATACGCTACTGAACAGACAATAATCCTCAAACAACATAATCAAGTTCTCATGAGGTTTTCCATATATATATATATATATATATATATATATATCATTCTACATCAAGTACAAAATAAAGTTATTTTTAATCAAACTGAATTTAAGTAATGGAGGAAGGGGGGTGCAACCATACCTCACTCTAGAGATCAGAAGCAGACAGCAGTGGCCTGGGACTCTAGCAGTCTCCATGAAGCAAGTAAACCACAAACCAGGCAGTCCTGGACTGGACCAGGTCAGCCCTGGTCCTTCAAACTCTTCAACAATTTTTACAACAGTAACCTTTCTATAATATCTTTTAATATTTGCAAATCAAAAATCATGAGAAGCCTCCTCGGTTATCTTTGACCCTACTTTCTGCACTATATCTAGAGATTCATCTTGCATAACAGTGGTTCCGATGACTGATCCTAGATCAGCTAAAGTGAAGTGATTTATACTCATGAGATATTATCTGTTGAGGTGATTGGTTTGTTCTTCAGGTATGATGAATCAGTTCCCGCTGGCATGAGGAGAACACTTTGCTTCCTTAGCCCATTATCTTGTTAGTATTCAATACAGTTTCCCTGCTGCATGGCAAAGAGCATCTTAAGATTATAGCGGTAAAACTGTCTTTGATAAATCTATGGTTCATTAATTATTATCAAACCATTCTAATTGCACTGGTCTTTTGAAAAAGGTGAGTTTGGGACTCATTTAAGTAGTGATTGGAATCTTGTTTAAATTTGTGTCACTTACCGACTGGGTGTTTATTACAGAGTTAACCTGTTTGTTCATCCCTGCACTGCATATCTCTAGAGTGAGTCAGTCACAAAAATGTCCTCTTTTTTATTTTATCCTCTATAATGCCTCTTTCACTGCAATTGCAGGATAATATATTACAGACATTTTGGAACACTGGAAGTAGACATCTTCAATATAAACTGGATCTGAAATGACAGTGACTTTCCTCCTATAAATATACGTATGGCAATGTCTGCAGTGAAACTACAGTTGGGCATAATTTCCATAGCTGATATAAGTAATTATGAAAGCATGGTATATATCTATCTCCCGGATGTGGGGAAAAAAGTAAAGGCGGACTGGTCAGAGAACAATACATGTTTCACATTGTCCACATCCCAAGATTTGCGCTCCTTGCACCACTGAAACCGACGTTTGGCATTGGTACGAGTGACCAAAGGTTTGGCTATAGCAGCCCGGCCGTGTATGTTGACCCTGTGGAGCTCCAGACGGACAGTTTTGGTGGAAACAGGAGAGTTGAGGTGCACATTTAATTCTGCTGTGATTTGGGCAGCCGTGGTTTTATGTTTTTTGGATACAATCCGGGTTAGCACCCAAACATCCTTTTCAGACAGCTTCCTCTTGCGTCCACAGTTAATCCTGTTGGATGTGGTTCGTCCTTCTTGGTGGTATGCTAACATTACCCTGGATACTGTGGCTCTTGATTCATCACAAACACTTGCTGTCTTGGTCACAGATGCCCCAGCAAGACCTGCACCAACAATTGGTCCTCTTTTGAACTCTGGTATGTCACCCATAATGCTGTGTGCAGTGCGATATTTTGAGCAAAACTGTGCTCTTACCCTGCTAATTGGACTTTCACAGTCTGCTCTTATTGGTTCAATGTGCAATTAATGAATATTGGCCCGCAGGCTGGTCCAATTTAGCCATGAAACCTCCCACACTAAAATGAGAGGTGTTTCAGTTTCATTGTCCAACCCCTGTATGTTCCTCATTTATTTTCAAACAAACATTTTTTACATTTTATGTCTGTAAATCTGGAATCTCAATTACGCCCAACGTGGGGCTCGAACCCACGACCCTGAGATTAAGAATCTCATGCTCTACCGACTGAGCTAGCTGGGCTTGTCTTTTGTGTACAGCACTGGTAATTGCGTTGTGTGATTGTATATATGCAATTATGTATGTATGTATGTATGTATGTATGTATGTATGTATGTATGTAT
>CAJRST010002224.1:17306677-17335261 GCA_907169785.1 Menidia menidia | reverse complement strand
ATTGATTGATTGATTGATTGATTGATTGATTGATTGATTGATTGATTGATTGATTCAACTCTAGGTTATAAGAAATATATTCTCAATTGAATATATTTACAATTCTCTTACAGGAGAGCAGAATATCAAAATATTTGTTTCCCAAAATGTCTCTCAAAGATATACAGATCGTGACTCAAGATAGACAACTCAGTCTCCCCAAAAATCTTAAAATGGGAGACAAACGTATATTTTGTCACGTCTGGGGGAATGTCTGGTGTGTCGTCATGTCTTGATTACCTATTCCCCACTTGATTCCCTCATGTGTTTAAATAGTCCTTGTTTCCCCTGTCCTGTGCCAGTGTGTTTTTGTCTTTCTGCTTTCGTGTCCTTGGTCCCACGTCATGTAAGATTTAGATTTTTGCACCTTTGCCACAGTCTTGCTTTTTTGTGCCATAGCCATGTTTTTGTCATAGCCTTACTTTGCCACTGTCTTGTTAATCTTGTTTTGATACTTTGCCATAGCCTTGTTTACTCTTACTTTGATACTTTGTTCATAGTCTGGTTAATCTTGATTTGATACTTTGTTCATAGTTTTGTCACAGCCTTGTTTTGAACCATGTCTTCCATCCACTCCTTTTGAGTGGGGACAAAGGATGGTCAAAATTGATCTAACACACATGGCACTGATGTCATCAGGCATGCTTATGTTTTTCGTGGTTGGTGGGTTAGGGTTAGAGTGGATCACCCCAACTGGCTTTCTGGGGTAGCCAAGTCCTCCCAGGTATCAAGTGGGCCCTTTGCTGGGAGCTTGGACATTCATGGCCCTAAGTCCTGCACCTGACTCATGCTCGGTTGGCCAGGGCCTGGTGGAACTGATAGCTTGTGACCCCTGGTTCCTGGAGGGCCTAGACTCCGTGGGTGCGACGGCTTTGTCCCAGTTCTCCCTTTACCGTTCTCTGGGTAGATGTGTGGTGTCCCTGTGCTGTCTTCTGTGCTCTATGGGGCTCCTGATGTCCTGGATTTCTCTTGGCCCTCTGGACCCATCATTGAGCACAATTCAAGTAAGACACACACCACATTTTCTGCATGTTCACATGCAAACACATACCTTTGTGCTGACCTGAAGTTTCCTTGTTGTGCATTAATATCGACTTGATATGTTGGGATTTTATTCCTTGATGCCATCTGTTTCTTCATTTTAATTAAACTCTAACAAATGTTTCATCAATTGTAGGAGGGACCTGGACTTTAAAGGGGAATACATATTCCTGGAATATCTGGCACAATGCATGTTCACTTGTACTAAATTAATGTTTTATTGTGCACTGCCCCTGTCTTGAAAAAATACAATTACACATTACAAGTATTGTCATACTTTAATAACATCCATTCATTTTTTTCATATTCATATTCCTTTAATGTCATAAAGATGTGTCCATATGCTACTGTGTTTTTTAAGCTGCATACTTTATATGTCTCTCTCTTTATATGCCTTTGTTAGAATGTATCTTTCCAGCTAATTTGGAAAAATAACATATTTTGAGACTCATCTGATATCACATGGCTCGCATCTTACATTTCTGTTTGGGAGTAAGCAGTATAGTTGTGGGATGCCTGATCCTGTGACACTTTGGCTATAATGTTTATTGTCATTGTGGCGGGCTCGTGGTGCATTGGCTGCAGGGGAGAGGTGAGGAGACATGTCAGCTGTATATATTAAACAAGATGTAAGTTTAAGATGTTGCTTGATTTTCAGAAAAATCAAAACATCAAAGGCACAACAAAAAACTTACTTGCTTTTTTTGTCCATTCAATTAAGTTTATTTTTCCACAGTTGGTTTTACAGTGGAGTTAGCAGGAGTCATGCAATAAAGATTTTAATAGCAATACTAATAGTAAAGATATTCTACATCACAGATCACATACACAGAAGAACACAAACAACAGGCATTTGTCCCCCTGCATTTTACACCAAAGTTCAAACCTGAACATACAAAAGGTCAGTCTTGTTTTTTTCCATACACATTGCATGTTTACCACACAGAAAAGGAGTATAGTTGACAATAGCTTGGAGGGATAATAGTTGCGCAAGGCACAAAGAATATTGTCACCCACACACACGCTTGTCTTGACACATCTCAAAAGCCCAGCGTCACTGCTAATCATCATTTCTGTAGTTGTCTAGAAAATAAAGAAGAGAAAGAAATTCATGGCACAATAGCCTTGAATAGACATACATCAGTATCAAAGAAAAACATAGTCAAATCTTTGGGTTAACAATTTTGTTGAACTTTTACCAGTCTCTAATGCATAGTTAAAATATAATTTTCTTTTAACTTTTGTTTTGGAAATTGTTTCATGCTGTGATAAGCTCCTGCAAGCAAAGATGAATTACATCTCACACTGCGTATGTTCATGTAGAAATTTAACTGATCCGTGTCACTTTCAAAAACACGTAGTATTTAGCTCTATCAGAAGCTAAAGACAAGTAACGTTTGCCTAATGAAAATACGTTTCTTTTCGAAGCAGCATATGAATTAGAATATTAGCTGAAACTTTAATTCATCACATGGATGGCTTAAATCTCATTGACCATTCTTGACCACTTCATGGGTAAATCTAATAATTAATTCTGGCCTTCATCTACTTGTAAAGTGACTTTACCATGATCACATTTCACTTTATTGTGAAATATAACTTGTGTATCCCCTAAACTAATCAAATCTAAATGAATATAAACCATGATCAAAACTTAATTCCACTAAGATGGAAGCACCTTCGACGTTTAGATCTACATAAATGTAATGCCCAAAAGCATTTACATTACAGGTTTACAGCAAGTCTTAATATTTGTAGTGACTGTTAACACTAACACTAACTTAATTTCTTCATAAGTTATCGTTTCTAACCAGTGAATGTGGGTTCTATTGTTAACAGCATTAACAGCTTTTGAGTTTGAGTCTTAGTGTTTGTGGTTTTGTGTTGCCATGAGTTAATATTGTCTCTAATGCTACAAATACCACATTCCGCATGTTGTAAGGTGAGATGTTTTTCAAGATCCCAGAGTTTTGCAATCACATTGACTTTTATCATGTAAGTACTGATAAAATCTTCATAAAGAGAACAAAAGTCTTTTGTAAAGTAACATGCTTCTTGTGCTGCAGCAAAGCAGTATATAGATGAATTAATGTAGAGTTCAGTAACTTGTATGTAGTAGATTGTAAGAACAGTTAAAGAAGCCATGCGAAATTGCCAAATATGACATGTGGTGGAATATGGTGGAATCAAACTGACTCCTATAATCTTACATACATGTATAAGGATTATGGATAAAGACATGACGAAGGAAAGATTTTCAAAAATAATGTTAGCTATTCCTGAGCTCTTCTTTGGCTCTCATGTTCAATGGTACCTGAATGCCACTCTAATTTCGAAAGCAGATGTCCAAAGCAACAAAATGACTCAACTGATACAAATACAATTATCAAAAATCTGTTTTTCATTGAAGGTTGGTGTGCTTTGTATCGTGTTTGTCTTGAGAGGCCAGTAATGACCTAGTTTCACAAACTATGGTTATGTCAAGTAGGTTTTCTTCTCAAAGTCATAATTCCTGGTTTTGTGTTGCACATGATGCCACAACATTCTATCCAAAACGTTTATTCTTTTACCAGAGTTGTATCTTTGCACACCACTCTAAAATTTCCATGCATCAACATTAAACCTACAATTGAAAAGTGCCTTCATTGGGGATTATGAAGTGTATATAATCAGTAAAATCCAGCAACCTCTAGGCTGGCAAAATACCTTGGTCTATCATTTACATATCTTTAAAACTGGAAAGAAATATAATTTTTAGATAGTATGTAATACACTTATTCAAATGTTATTTTGTGAGATTACATTAAAGCAGTTTGTTGCTGAGTGCATTCAAGTATTTTTACACACAACCCTATTTTTACCGATATCAAAAGCTTATCCAACTACCAGGCGTGGACTATCTGTCCAATTACACCAACACTTTATTAGGTGCACCTTGCTGTAAGGTTGTAGGTTGGACCCCCTTTTACCTTCAGAACTGTCTTAATTGTTTTGTGGCAAACATTCAACAAGGTGTCCGCACATATTGACATGCCATTATCACAATTTATCGGCAGTGCATCCATTATACGAAACTCTTGTTCCACCACATACCAAAGGTGCTCTATTGGAGAAAGATGTGGTGATTGTGGAGGCCACAGCAGCAGTGTTGGAGATGATGTGCGCTTTGTGAAATGGTGCAAATTGCTATCATAAGATGCGTAAACTGTGGTCATAAAGGAATGGACATGGTCTGCAACAATACTCAGGTGTGTTGAGGCATTTAAACAATGCTCAGTTGGTAGTATAGCACCCAAAGTATGACAAGATAACTTTCCCTTCACCATTACAACACTACCAGCCTGAACCATTAAAACAAGGAAGGATGGATCCATGCTTTGATGTTGATTACAAAAAAATCTGCGATACCATCGGAATGCTGCTGCTGAAATCAAGACTATTCAGACCAAGTAATGTTTCACAATTTTCTATTGTCCAATTTTGGTAAGCTTTTGTGAACTAAAGTCTTAGTTTTCTGTTCTTAACTGACAGGAGTTGCACCTGAAATCATCATCTGCAGCTGTAGCACATCTTCTTAAAGATTCAACATCTTGTGAATTCAGAGATGATGTTCTGCATTCCTTGGTTGCAACAAAGGGTTATTTTAGTTACTGTTTCTATAATCTCGAACCAGTCTGTCCATTTTCCTCTAACTTCTCACATCAACACAGCATTTTTGTCCATTAACTGCAACTCACTTGAAATTTTCCCTTTTTATGAACTTCTTTATAAACCCTGGAGTGTATCTGAATAAATAGTCAGACCAGTCATTCTGGCATCATAAACAATGTGTCATGATTGTTGGTGGCAACTTTAATTTTGTTGAGTAAATAAAAAGTACCTCCTGCTACTTCCTACTACGAACGAATTATGCCATCTCTCAGATATATCTGATGTGAGTTTGATATTTGCATTTATTTTTGTTAATTGTGTCTGATAAAGAAGGTCTGACCCTTTTCACTGCAGCTCACTTCTTAAGATAGTAAAATACATTAAATCATAATGAAGTTGAGCTTCCTAAAAATTATTAGCAATCCTTATCTTATAAGGACACATTGTTTAAATTTAGAAATACTCCACACTCATCAGTAACATATTTTGAATAAGTTGCTTGATATAATCTGTACTTAATTGTGTCAGTCAGAAATGCAGTGGAAATGTATAAATCATTTAAAAAATGTCTAGAGGATAAACTTTAACTATTATTATTACTTTCATGTCTGGAATGACAGACGTGCCAGCAAAAAAAGATGAGGAAAAAGAGGATATGATGAATTAAAAGTTCTGAAAAGAAAATATACGTAAAAACAAGAAAAATCTGTGTGGAAATATTTAAGTAATCCAATTTCTATTGTATATTCTATTCCTTTTTTTTAACACATTGCTTCATATCTGTTCTTTTGCTTCACGGATGTTTTTATTTTTTGTCACGATACCTTCTACCTTCATCATTTTTCCAAGCAAAATCCTCCTTTTGTATTGCAATATCATCTATCCAATTCTTTAAGAAAATATTCTGGCGTATTGCAGCGTAACAGTCATTTATTCCTCAGTACAAAGAATAAGATCAAAGCTCTATGAATTCTCAATTAAGTCCAGTTATGCCTAACAATACTTATACCTGTCGAATAAAGCAATACAATCCTTGTAGTCCAACTGAAACAGTTAGAATTTAGACCAAAAATGGTGAATCCTTCGGTTTATAATTCTTAGAATCAAGTGGTTTATCTATGTTCTCCTCAACCCTCAACCTAAAGGGGGAAAAAAACAACCTAAACCAAACTCTTACCGCTTAAAGTTTAACTTTGAAAAATCTGTTGCTCTGAAATTCACACAATTTCTAAATGTGAATTATGAATCAGTTTGAGGTTCATCTTCATATGACTACTATAGTAGTCAGTACTAATTAACAGATCACTATTTGAAACATTAAAAAGTAAAATTAGGTATTCTAAAAATTACTCCTGTTATCTTTGTTTGTGGGCGGCACACACAGCAAGAGGGTTCTGGGTTTGAGTCCCAGGAGCCAGGACATTTTCTGTGTGGAAATTACATGGGTTATCTCTGGGTTCTCTGGCTTCCTCCCAATGTTCAAAAACCTGCACGTTAGGTTGATTGGACATTCCAAACTGCCCTTAGGAGAGAGTGTGAGTGTGAGTGTGCGTGGTTGTTCGTCCTATGTGTCTTTATGTGGCCCTGCGATGGACTGGCGGTCCTTCCAGGGTGTACCCCGCCTCTCGCCCATTGACCACTGGGATAGGCTCCAGTTCTCCCCCCAACCCCATTAGGGAATAAGAGGTTACGATAATGGATGGACGGATCTTTGTTAGCATAATCATTGTTAGTAGTAGTAGTTAAAACAATACTTTAAATACTAATACTACTCCTAATAATTATCAAAAAATCACATTCATTAAGCTTTAGAAATTTTCTTTAGTTAGATGAGGGAAGTCAGAAATTATATTTCCAGAAGCAAGGGTGGGTACAAAGAGAAATTAAGCCCAGAGAAGAGATAACCTTCATGGTGAATAGATGAGAGCTTGGTTATAGCTGGATCCTGGAGGTCCCTGCTCCTAACACAGTTGGTCTCTGGATGAACAAATGGAAAGAAATACATTTTGTTAAGTGTTGCACTAACAAAAACTATTCTTTGATTTTTCAATATTATGACATTGTTTGATATATAATTACATATACAACTGCAATTCAGTGAAAATACACAGGTAATTTGGCTACAGTTTACAGTCTGATTTTTTATATGATTAAAACCTAAACACAGTGACACACAAACCCATAACCACACACACGTTCCTGTATTTTGCAGAAGATCTTGTCTTGGTCACATAGCACATCATGATCTGCATTCACAATTGGTTTAATTTCACCTTGGTCTGTTTGTGTACCACCTGTTTGTGTGTCTTTGTGTGTGTGAACAGGTGGGTCAGAGTGGGCCTTGCCATCGGGCCAGAACCAGCTGTACCCTTCCATGATATGATGTGTGTATGATAGCGAGTGCACATCCCTTATCGTAACATTACATCTATTGTGTATGTGTACTCACGGAACTAAATTTCACTATTGTCGCTCTTTGCAGGTATGTATGTGGATTTGCCCTCTGGTCAATATGTGTTTGAGTGTTGGTTCGTGTGTACATGTGTGCAACAAGTCTGT
Source organism: Menidia menidia (assembly GCA_907169785.1). Taxonomy (NCBI): domain Eukaryota; kingdom Metazoa; phylum Chordata; class Actinopteri; order Atheriniformes; family Atherinopsidae; genus Menidia; species Menidia menidia. The sequence continues at coordinate 17,327,971 of CAJRST010002224.1, read as the reverse complement.
CTAACCTGCAGCTGTTGGGCTGTCTGAGCTTTTACTTGGACTCTGATGCCCTGCCCTTAGGGGTGTATGTGGATGTGCATGTTTGTGTGTTTAGAGCACGAGGGCACAAGGTCTTTTTTCGCCCTGGAGGTAGCCCACAGGGTGGCCACATCACACACATACACACAAAGATTGTGTCATTAATGGCCTTTGTTTGTGTTCTGAGCTTTTTTGTTTGATTTGATTTTTAAAATGAAAAACTGAGTAAATTCATCCCAAGAAATCTAAAGTCTAGAGGCTTTGAAAACACACTAACATTCACTATATTTACAACTAACTATTTAAGACTGATGGGAGCGGTGACACCATCTTTACTTTGTACTTTTGCTTCACTGGGCACATGAAGCCAAAGGAGAGCGAAATGGCAATTGAGAAAAAAAATGTTTAAAGAAAAACTTCTAAAAAGGAACAGTAATAAAGTAATAATGGGAGATCAAATTAAATACGATTACATTTTCAGGTATTTAATTTGATAGGTGAAAAAGAAACTTGCTTGGTCAAATTAAGGCAGATGCATAATACAGCTATTTGTTTAATTAGTAACGAAAAGAGTCAATAGTAAGAAACTACATTAAGGAGGGAAAAGGCTAGAGCAAATACAGAAGAATAAATTATTTTATCAGGTCATAATTTGACTTCAATTATTTGAATTTTAATTGTATTGGAAACACCTTTTTACAAATTTGACCCCAAATGGATTTATCTTGACTATTAAAGTAGCATGTATGCAATGCCTTTTAAAAAGATTGATCTTCAATTTCTCAGTAAGACCTGAAAAGCAGATCATATACAGTGGTCTGCAAAAGTTTGGGCAACCTTGTTAATTTCCATGATTTTCCTTCATAAATCGTTGGTTCTTAGGATAAAAAAAATCAGTTAAATATATGATATAGGAGACAAACACAGTGATATTTGAGAAGTGAAACGAAGTTTATACCATTTACAGGAAGTGTGCAATAATTGTTTAAACAAAATTAGGCATGTGCATAAATTTGGGCACCACAAAAAAAAAAAAAAACTCAATATTTAGTAGATCCCCCTTTTGCTACTAAACGCTTCCTATAGCTTCCTATGAGAGTCTGGATTCTGGTTGGAAGTATTTTGGACCATTCCTCTTTACAAAACACCTCTAATTCATTCAGGTTCGATGGTTTCAGAGCATGGACAGCTCTCTTTAAGTCAACCACAGATTTTCAATAATATTCAGGTCTGGGGACTGAGATGGCCATTCCAGAACGTTGTACTTGTTCCTCTGCATGAATGCCTTAGTAGATTTCGAGCAGTGTTTAGGGTCATTGTCCTGTTGAAAGATCCAGCCCTGGCGCAGCTTCAGCCTTGTCACTGATTCCTGGACATTGGTCTCCAGAATCTGCTGATATTTGGTGGAATCCATGCGTCCCTCAACTTTAACAAGATTCCCAGTCCCTGCACTGGCCACACAGGCCCACAGCAGGATGGAACCACCACCAAATTTTACTGTAGGCAGCAGATGTTTTTCTAGAAATGCTGTGTTGTTTTTCCTCCATGCATGGCGCCCCTTGTTATGTCCAAATAACTCAATTTTAGTTTCATCAGTCCACAGCACCTTATTCCAACTTGTCCAAATGTGCTTTAGCATACCTCAAAGGGCTTTGTTTGTGATGTGGGCGGAGAAAAGGCTTCTCCAGCATCAGCATCTCCTTGTGTAAAGTGCGCCCAATAGTTGTACGATGCACAATGACTCCATCTGCAGCAAGATCATGTTGTATGTCTTTGGTGCTGGCCTGTTGGTTGACTTTGACTGTTCTAACCATTCTTCGCTTCTGTTTATCCGTGATTTTCCTTGGTCTGCCACTTCGAGCCTTAACTTGAACTGTGCCTGTGGTCTTCCATTTCCTGACTATGTTCCTAACTGTCGAAACAGACAACTGATATCTCTTAGACAGCTTTCGGTATCCTTCCCCTAATTCATGATGGTGAACAATCTTTGTTTTCAGGTCATGTGACAGTTCTTTTGAGACTCCCATGTCGCTACTCTTCAGAGAAGGTTCACAGAGGAGGGAAACTTACAATTGCCCCCCCTTAAATACTCTCTCATAATTGGGTTCGCCTTGTGTATGTAGGTCAAGGGTCACTGAGCTTCCCAAACCAATTTTGAGTTCCAATAATTGGTTCTAAAGATTTTGAAATCAGTAAAATGACAACAGTGCCCAAATTTATGCACATGCCTAATTTTGTTAAAACAATTATTGCACACTTCCTGTAAATGGTATAAACTTCGTTTCACTTCTCAAATATCACTGTGTTTGTCTCCTATATCATATATTTAACTGATTTTTTTTATCCAAAGAACCAATGATTTATGAAGGAAAATCATTGAAATTAACAAGGTTGCCCAAACTTTTGCAGACCACTGTATTTCCAGTTCTGAACAACTAAAGGTCAACATACATTAGATATGAAATGAACCTTCAAGGCATATATGGTCATCCAGAACAAGGTTTAGTTTTAGTCCCCAGAATTAAAATAATAGATGAAGAATCTGCTTTGTGTATTCTATAAAGCTCTGTAAATAGTGTTGTTGAGTTTGCTGTATTAAAAATGAGCCTTTTTTATTGATGTGGAGGAAATGGTAGTTGAACTCACATTTGCAGTGTCTTATGGAGAATTCTGTGCATGCTGTCATGTGGTATATGTCTATGTTGTTCCTGTTGATATTTCCCTATATTCACTGATAAAAAATACGAATATGTTCCTGACATCATTCTTAATGTACTAGAAAATGTTTCCTCCAGATTCCAAGTGTCTGACAATATCTCCCTAACTAAAAGATCAGAGTGACTGAATTTGTCTATGCAAAATGTGTATGGTAAAGTTTCACTATGAAATAATGATTAAAAAATTAATTAACCTTTGCAGCTGAGTAAGGTTTCTCTTTAAAAAAGTTAATAAACAACAGAATTAGCAGGGTTGTAGACATGGTAAGAATCATCCCTCTCATTTGCATTAAGAAATAGAAAACATGCACACACACGCTAATTCAGCTGTGAAATGAATTGAACAATCACTGTGGAAAGGGAAAGTTCTTAGCTGATTAAACCTAATGAAATCTGGCGGATAGTAATTTCGCAGATATTGTTCTATGAACCTTAACCTTCTGACTAAAATACTGAGAAGTCTGCAAATCCCCCTTTTCATTAACACATGGGGGAGGGGGATACAAAAGTGGAAGAAAATGTGGGAGAAAGGAGATAGATATAAAGATGTGAAGAAAAGCAGAAAATAAGAAAGATGCATGCAAATGTTCAGAGGATGAGAACCAATGAATAAATAGATTGAGGACAAGAAAACAAGATGGTGGATGGAGGCAGATAATTATGGAGAAAATGAGGCATGAGAAACAGAATAATAAATACAACATAAGAAAAGGTATTATAGATTAAAATGTGTTTAGTTGGGGCTTCACAGTGGTGTGGTAAGTGGCATCATTGCACCAAAGCAATCATTTTCCGAGTTAAAATCATGGCTTTTCTTAGCGGAGTTTGCATATTCTACCTGTTTATTTGTCTTCGTGTTGTCTGGCATGCATGTTAAAAGGCATGAATGTCAATGTAAGTAGTGATTAAAAAATGTCTTGGTAAGAGTGGAGTGTACATGGTTTTCTGTTTTGTTTTTTAGCTCTGAGATGGTTTAGGAAGGTTACTGTCCGCAGTGTACCTTGCAAATTGCTTAATCCCAGACCAAGCAACCCTATGAGGAATATGCAGCATAGCAAATGGCACGAGTTTCAATTGGCTCTGAGAAGAAAGGGGATATTAAGATGGTGTGAAATATACCAAAACGGATAAGAGAATACCGACATCATATGTGAATTAGAGAAAGTGAGAAATAGAATCGAATGATAGATTATTTTATTTTAGAACCTCTTAGGTCTGTACAGCTTCAGAAAAGGCGATGGGAGAAACCCATAGCAGCCTCATTACATTCAAACCCACTAAGGGGCTCGCCTTGAGCTAATACATGGTTGTTGAGAGGTGAAGTTCAGTTATCAATGCCCTGCATAATGTCCTGAGATACCACATCAGGCAAATACATGGAAGACTAACCTGTTTCACCATTGCAGTCTTTACTTCCTGCTGTGAGGTGCTCCACCCTTTCTTCTCTTTCTGCTTCACCAGTTGAGTTTCTACATCTCTGTGTCTCTCACAAGCCTTCATATCTGCCTTTTTCATCAATGAGCTGTTAATTTGGGGATTAATACGCATGGCGGTTGTGGCTGGCCCTTTTGAGGGATTTGTAGTAGAGCTGCAGACACTTATCTTGGTCATTACAGTGCCCATATTGGATTCAAGGATTTTGGTATCTGCCAAATATTCGCTTGTGAAGGAGTCTATCAGAGTGACATGCGCCCGGGGATTAAGATATGATGGCCCCTCATTATGACTCTCCTCCTCTTGCAACATATTTGCCCGAACAGCTGCAGCTTCTCCTCCTGCGACATGAGAGCAGAGGTACATGTCCTCACCTTGCTTCTCTTCCTCCATACCAGATGACACAAGAGGAGGAGACAAATGCTTGTCTATTGGGTCCGAGCTGGGCTCCTGGATGGTTGTGGAGTCACTTAAGAGTGGAGAGGTGGAGGGTGAGCTGTAACATGGCTTGAGGAAAGGAGACAAGGACCTTGGTGATTCATCAGTGTCAACTGATCCTTGGAAATGCAGGTAATCCTGGCTTTGATCCACCACAACCTGCTTTGAGAGAGACAAGTCACTCTGGCTGTCACCTGGCATAGAATTGGTCCTTACTTGAGACAACCACTGAAGATAATCATTTGAGCAAGGAAAGTGACGTACCTTTTTATTCACATCATGGCCACCTCCAAAGGATGAGACTACACTTGGCTTCATCATGACACGCTGTGGTTTCTTAGTCAGAACCATGCTGTAGCAAAGAGGGGGACCTAAATAAACTTCTTCTGTGCAAACTGAAAACAGAATCTCCTCATCCCTGATATCAGGGCTGCTGGGCAGAGTCATATGTGGGCTGGTAACCTCTTCAAGCCTACCATCAGCAGCACAGGTAGTATGGATGCATGTGGACTTTAAGTCAAGATTGCACATGTTCTTAAGATTAAGCCTAGGAGAATTGCATTTGTAATAGTCAGCTGAATCAGAGATTGACGTTTCCTGTTTGCATCTGGGGCCTGTGCTATGGAGCTCTTGGACTGGTGTGACATAAGAGGGAATGATGTTGGGATTTGAGGTGGGGCTCTTGTCCTCAGAGCATTGACTGACTTCTCCACAGTCACTGTCATGGGAGGACAGGGACAGGTAAGAGTAAAAGTCTCCTTTGCGCAAGTGAACAGGTCTGTGGGAATGTTCAAGTACCTGAAGGAAGAAAAAGTATTTTTTATTGCCGGCATTTGTTTTTTTATTCTGAATTTAGGGACTAAATAATTTATTGATTATACAGATTTTCCATGTTCATTAAATTTGTGATTTTAACTTGGTCTAAAATAGGTTTGTGCTTAAGTCTAATTTTGGATAGTGAAACAAAATTAAACAATTTGAATCAGATTGGAAATCACTATTAATACAAAGATGAAAAAAATAGGTTCTGGTTTGCTAATAGCCTCACATGTTTTGAATGTGATTTTTTATGCTACATTGTAATTTAAGATCACCAAGTATTACCACAAATCTAAATCTTGATTTTCATATTTATAATTTACACACAGACATTTTGTAGCAAAAGTTGTGTGCCTAATTTCGTTTAGCATTTTCAGTGATTATAGTTCAGATGATCTAATTTCCCCCTGAAGAAATTAGTCATTAAATCCTAAAAGTTACGATCTGTGATGCAATTTATTCAATTACTTCAACCCAGTGAACATACTGAGGGAGATCATTGTGTCCCATTTGAATAGATATGTTCATAATATACATGGGATTTTAAAGTAAAAAATCTAACTGTTTCTTAGACACATTTGCAGCTCTATCAAATTATCTCTTGTGATATTTCTTTTCTAATTTTTAACAGATCCAATAAAATAATCTGCATGTACAATACTTTTTAAGCCATAACCTTTGAGCACATTAATACTCTACCTTGTCTCTTATCTGTCCTAGTGATGTAGGAACTTGGTTGGGTACAGACGTACTGGTCTCACTCTGATTTGGTTCTTCAGCTTGGTTGTCTTTGCTTTTCATTGCCATTTGGGCCATGTCAATAATCTCCATTGCAAAGTCATGCACATCCTCTTTCTTGCTAGCAGCTACATTACTAGAAAAGAGGGAGGAGGGTGGATGTCTGCAGCACAAGGAGTGAGATTTGTTCCATCTTTTGGGAGGAGCCAAATCATTTGCTCTGATTTCTTTCCTAGTCTCCTCTGTAGCAAATGATGAGAATTTGAACTTTTCTTGAATTGTGATAGCTTTCCTTCCTCCAACTACTGGTTTGTTGTTATGCAATCCATTGCATGATCTACAGTCCTTAACTGGGGAGAGGGAAGGGGGCGAAGGGATGGTGGTGCTGTGACATGGTAACTCTCCCCTCAGCTGTCCCACCAAAGAGGAAGCACATTTAAATGGGAAAGGAAGGTCCTCAGAAGATGGTGATGAACAAAGATGATGTGTAGGATTTGAATGTGTTTTTACTTTCAAATTCTTTACATCTTGAATCTCGAACTCCCTTGGAGACTCTTCTTTCATAACAAACACGGTTGACTCTTCTTGAAGGAACTCATCATCTTCATCCTTCCTTTTGAAATAGCTCTGGTCTATATTTCCATTTTCCACATCATCTACAAACTGGCTTATGTAGCTTCTTGTTGTATTTCTTCTGTCCTCTTCCTTTTCTCTTTTCCTTTGGTTTTTGTCATTTTTTTGCCCTTTTTTGTTGATTTCTATGAACTTAGGACCCGAGGAATTTAGGAATCTGAATGGCTTTTTATGCAGGAAGGGTGGTGTGAAGGAGGGCAGACTGCTCCCACATTTGAACTCATCCCCGAGATCTCTCTCTGTTTTAGAGATTGAGGAAGAGGAACTGTTAGGATATCTGATCCAACTCTGTAGCCCCGTTTTCATACACTCAACCCCAAACTCATAAGAACCTTCCATTTCCTCAGCGTCATCATCCTCAACACCAGTAGATGCACCACTCAAACTCTCCTCTTCCTTTTCTTTGTCCTGAAGACCAAGTTCCTCTTCTGTAAGTGTCAGTGTGGAGGAGGAAAGGAGGTCACTGTTGTCCTCATCTTCATCTGTGCATGCTGATGTACAAGAGACATTGACCACCATACTCAAACTTGCTGCATCTGCTTCCTCTATACCTTGCCCTCTTTGGCTGTTATTGTGAAAATGTTTTCCATAAGAGATTGAGTCGCAATTAGCTGGTATGGGTGAATCTAAGACAAGTTGATGGTGGTTTCTAAGCACGGTGAAATCTTCAGACCCTAGAGATGAGTCCTCTGTGCTACTCATTTCGGTTAATGATGATGTAACTGAACTTTCATTGATTACTGATGGTAGCTCTTTCCGTGAAAAGCATGCAGTTCCAGAGAGTGGGCTCTCTCGTCCACCAAGAGATGGGGACACTGGGAGTTGAGTCTTCTGTGTGGAGATGTTTAGAAGTGTCATATCAGAAACACTGCGGGTCATCTTTGTTTCGAGAGGACTCTGGATGTTCTCCAGACGTTTCAGTAGATCAAGAGTTCTTCGGCTCAGTTCTCCAGTGGATGGCTCTTCTTGTTCAATGTCAGTGTTTTTTTCTTTCATTTGTTCACTGCCATTATTTCCTTGTTTTTGTTTCAGATTCAGTTCAGTGAGACTGACAATGCTGTCTCCCATCTCTTCATCATTTTGGTGGCATGGAATCAAGACGTTTTCCAAAGAACCTGCAGGTTGCAGCATATCTTTGGAGGAAAACAGGTCCACACTGATATCCAGAAGGGACTCTAGAGATGAAGTATCAGATGTAATCAAACTTGATGCCTGATGTTGGAGAGCAAAAGGGATCTCCAAACAATTATTTTGGTTGGAGTGTAAGTCTCTGATATCACCGTGGCGCATGAAGGATGTGGAAGACCTAGTCGCGGTTCCTTCCACATCAAAGTCGGAGTCAGAATCAGCTGGAGTAAGGATTCCATGTCCATTTATAAAGATTTCAACGGCCTCACCTCCGCCTTTCCTGTACTTCTTCCTCTTTTCTTCTTCTCCCTTTCTTCTTGTTTCACTTCTTAACTCGTTTCTCTTCCATCCTTTCTCCTTCTTATTCAGTTCTGTCTTGCTTCTTTGATTATACTTGGTCACAGGATTCTTTTGCAGATACCCAACTAATAATTCAAACTTTTTCTGTTTGCCATCATTCTCCTCTTCTTCACTCTGATCATCTTTTTCATGTTGGATTCCATTTGTTATAATTATTTCTGTATCTCCTGTGTCACTCACTATCCCACTCTCACAATCTGAACGTCGGCTGTTTTCAGATTTTCCACTGCCTCTGCCACCCTCACTGTCATATTGGTTGCTGATAATCCTCTCTTCTGTTTGGCCCTTTGACATCAACCCTCCTAAGAGATCAGGGAGGGATTCAATGGAAGAGAATGAGGAATCCTTACTGAAGCTCTTAAGAAGTTGCTGTTTTGTTTTTCCTGCTTTCCTTATAGGCATTAATGGGGAAGAAAGAGGGAGCTGTGGCTGCTTGTACAATTCAACATTATGGATGCTGTAAACTGGATAAATGTTATTATTGTTTTGGGGAATGGTTTGGGAATTTACGATGTGCTGAACCTCTGAAGAAGATTCCTTCCTCACACTAGTCGGACCTTGATTTCTCATAAACAGATCGCTCTCTGCAGCTGGCTTTAGTTTTGTAGCAAAGTTGTGCATAAGATCAGCTTCTACAACTTCTTGTTTCTCTGCTTCTGTGATTGTCATATCTGTTTCATCCCATTCCCAGGACTCCTCTGGTGTCTGCGCAACTGGATCATTTGGGCTATTCTTGCAGTGATCCTCTAAACCCAGATCCGAAGAATTTCCAAAAACCTGTTGATGAAAGAGAAGATAAAAGGAACATGTCTGAATAGTTCATTTTTTATTTTCAAGAGGAATGCAACTATCTGCTACAGAGCAAACCCTGAACTCACAAAATATAATATCTAAATCATGAAAAATATATTTTTTCTTTTGAGGTATCGTCTTTTCGAAAGTGCTGCACAGAAAATACTAAATTCTAATGTAGGTGAGGTGAGTCATGATTTAAAAAGTGTGAAATAAATAAATAAAACAGAGGACTCCTCATGACATCACATGTAGTTGAAAATAATAAAAATATTGAAAAATAATAATGATTTACTTCACAATAATAAAGTTACAATATGATGTTGAATTATGTTCTCTTTCAATCCAAAAGATCTGTTCCATGTCAATTTCTTTGTAATCATCATAAATACTATCGATACAATCAAATGCTGCAAGGGTGTTAAATGATGCTTTATCAACTGCTGGATCTAGCTCAAAACAAAACCAGAGATCATCCTCAGAATTTTCTTTTGACTTTGATCTTTGTTTGAAAAGATATAAACCCAGCCAAGATTTTTATAGAACATGTTCTGTGATTGTTTCTTCTGAAATAAGTAAATGTGTAATAAAAAAGCTTGACTGTCCAAAAACATGCTTAGAAATAGAAAGTCTCCCCTGCCACAGACATAATTATACAAATTGCTCCATGTCTTGTTAACAAGAAAGGGGGATAATTTGTATAAGCCATTCATTGCCTATTAATCTAATAAACTAGCGGGCTCATTTTTGTGCATGTGTGTGTGTTTGAGTTACGGTGCGTATGTGTGGTTATGACTTTACGTGATGAATTTCTATTAGATTTGTGTTTATTCCTCATATGCTGATGAGGGAGATGTTGGTAATGACCACACAGAGTTTTGCACTGCAGATGCCTTTGAAAAATAACATTCAGCACTGAGAGGAGAAGCTATCAATCAGCGTAATGTAATCAAATTGAATATTTGATGACCAACAAAAAATTGTGCATAATCTATATCTTATTACATTTCTTTATCTTTGCAACAGTTTATAAAGTTTAAAAAAAATAATGGATGAACTCTTGTGAAAGAAGAGATCTTAAAAGAATTGCATTTGCAGAGAATCCACCAACGACAAATTTGGCAGCATTGCTGAATAGATTTCCATCTTACAATTAGCCAAGTTACTTTAGCACTGAAATAATTTTTAATACTCTAAGAGATATTGAAAGGCACAATCACATTGTAGTAAGTAATGTTGCCACATTGATTCCTTCTGCTGAGGATCTGTATGGAGGTGCAGATTGCATCTTCCAGCAGGACCTGGCCCCTGCCCATACTGCCAGAAGCACCAAAACCTGGTTTGATCCCCGTGCCATCATAACTTGCCGGACCCCTATTGAAAATCAGTTTTTACGAGCTGGTAGCCAGAATTATGTAGCAATAAACAAATAAATACTTCAAATCATGAAAGTAGAACTTTTTTAATCGAATTGTGAAAATTAAACACCATGGCATTCAAATTTTTTGGAAAGTGTCACAAAACATAAATATTGAGATAAGAGTGATAATTGTTAAAACTCTACTTAGACTACTGAGATATATTTTATATGTCTATAAAGTTTATGTTAGTTATATCGTTGATATTTTTATATAATAGTCCTTTTCATGCTTTTAGGCTATTAGTTGTTATTCATTTTATAGATTTAATTGAATGGAAGTGGATGGCTGATTGGCCTCTCCTTTTTAAATGTTTCATAATACTATAATTCACTTTTGAACTTGTTACGTAAAATGCATTATTTAAATCTTAGACCAGCTTAAAAACTGAGTTAAAAATGTTGATATACACAGTATATGTGTAAACAAGGAAATCATGGGATTTACACACATGTCCACACAGAAACCTGAAGAGAACAATATTTTTCATCGAGCAGAAGTGTACATTTCTTAACCAAACCTGCAACATCCCTGATTCCATTCTTTTTTTTCTCTTTATTCATCTGCCATCTCCAGTAGAAGAGAAATTACTCTCCAGCCACGTACCGAGGTCAGAGTGTCTGGCCTCTGTGATTTGTCTTCCAGTCTACAATGTGTGACTGCACATTGTGTATGAATACACAAGTAAAAATAAACTCACATTGCAAAGATGCTAAGGAATTAGGCAGATTCCATCTAACATTAATAAATAAACAGGGTCATCTCATTGTAAAGACTGTTAGTGCCAAAGTGATGTGATTATTTTTGTTAGAATAAAAGCATAACAGTGCTTTTTTGTCTGGCCATAAAACTTGATGCAGAATGTTGTGCCCAAAGTTGCCACCAAAAGTCAGTTGATTTGTTGCCTGTTGCTTTTCTTTTGAAAAGTTACTTGGCGGGCCCGAAAATTCACTAAATATAGCAACAAAGTTGGTAAATTGGCAACTTTGCCTTGCATTAGCGGAAACAAATACGAGGCTATTTCAGAATTACACTTCTGTAATACTTTCAGACTTTCAGAATTACAGTATGCAAAGCATGCTTTCGTGTTGGGAAATGTGGCTCATTTGGAACTGGACTTGTGCCATATCTCATAAAGAAGAGATTTTTCTTTCAGCTCTGGAACGGCTCTTAATTTATTGCCAATTGTAACCTCACATTTTAGCCAAACTTGGCAAATATGAAAGCTTTGTTTGTTGATAACCCCTTTTGTACTGTTTTGATGAAAAGCCTTTAACAGCCACATTTTGTTAATTTGTTTCTGATATGTTTGTGCATTTTTACCTGTTGTAACTGTTATTTTCATTTTATTTTTTGTTTACAGGTATCAGTCAATTTTACAAGTTATTGCAATCCACTTGGACTCTTCTCACTGCTTTCTACTGTTTCATTCACTGACTGAGGAGATGGACAGAAGCTCCACTTGACTGGTGCATTTGTCTCCCTCCCTGTTTTAAAGCGATGGCACGATCATATATCCCCATACATTTATCCACAAGGCTGCAATGCTGGCAACGAAGCGGAGCCACAAAGAGCTCCGTTGTGAAAGGGAAAAAAGTGGGGAGCTTATTCTAATTTGACTGAAGTTCATTCTTCTTTTTCTTTACAAAGCATCACCTCTTAGAGCTGATGCTATGGGGACAAAAAAGAAAAACCTGTGCATATGTTGTACTTGTATTGTGCAAACAGGGAAATATATGTGCCTGATACATATGGACAAAATTAAGTTTATGGACAGGTCAGTTTACATGTGCACGAGGGGGTTTGAGACTCATTTCACTCTTCCAGGAGCCATGTGGATTCATGTGTACATGGTGAATTTAAGTTCTGTTGCTAAGCTGCGTCATCTGATTTTTTTCTTCTATACATATGCTGAATTAGGAACAACAAAAAAGAATACATTAGCTCGAACTTCCTAGACATTTAAAAAAAAAAAAAAAATTATTTCATGCATTGCACTGTGAATAAAGTCCTTTTTAAAATTTCACATAACTACCCTCAACTTTTTGCTGTTGATTTTGTTTAATAGAGACAAAATGAAGGTGTGAAACTGGTGAAACAGTAAAAACAACCTGAAAGCATTGCTTGGTTCTAAAAGTTCTTTAAACATTATGATAATGTAGCTGCAATAACATTACTATCTGTTTTCATGTCACATTTAGCATAAAATCAAACACCAACTGTAACCATGTATCAGTTGGCTGTCTGCAGTACAGAAAGATAGATGTGTAAAGAAAGTGTAAATGTCAGGGGGCTCCAACCTGCTGCTCTACCAGCTCTTTCTTCAGTCTGCTTTGCCACTGCAACGCCTGCATCGCAATTGCCTCCCACCTCCTCTCCAGGTTGATTGACAACAGCTGCAGGGCCTCTCGATGCTGCTCTGCATCTGGGCCCACCTCAGTCCTGGGGCTCACCTGTCCAAGAGGTGGTGATTGAAGAGGTACTTTTAATAACAGTAAACCTTTTTTTCCCACAAATTTAAGACATTCATAACAGTGAATTAACGTCTCACAATATTAAGCTTATTCCTGTTGGTTCACTTTAACATTAAAAAAAAAAACGTAAAGAAAGGGCTAATACATAAAAAAAACTAACAATCTTCTCATTATTTTGTTTTTAAACGGTTTGTCTAACAAATGTTAATTTCACTTCTATTTACTTCTGTTAAATGCTTATTTTTTGCTTATTTGATATAATCATTTTGCCATCATTTTTTTCACCTGTCTTTGCTGCAGCAGTTTCTGGCATAATTTCAGAACAGAACAGACTCCTCGGCGCCGGACTTGTATCTCTGAACACAGGGACTGCAGTTTTACATGTAATTGAAAGAAGACAAGCCAGAGGCTGAGTCAGAATTATGATGAAAATGCTAGTACCAAAACATTGGTACATTTTCAGCGCATGAAACCTCCTCCCGATGTTGAGTGATAGTCGAAAAGGATTTGTCAAATTAATTCTGACATCTACAAAAATTGTAGTCACTGAAATCTTGTTTATCCCACAGGCAAGTAATTTGGGGAAACTTAAGTCGGTCTTCCACTCATGAAAATTCCTCCATTGCACAAATACCCCTGTATTTGGTTTAATTTTTGTATTAAAAAAAACCCATTGGGCAATGGGTTAATATTCAGACTTCTTTTAAACAGTTCAGTTCTATTCATACACAATATTCCATATTAAACAACATTTACTTCAACATCAAAAATATGCCCATATTGTTGTCCATGCATTTGTTTCAAAGTGATGCAGAAAAAACAGTGCATTTATTTTCACTTGAGATTAATTATCCTAATTGCTTTTTTTTTTTTTTTTACTGTCCTACAACTCTATGTAGAAGCATCCTGGAGAACAAATGTCAACAGAACAGATACTGTCCCATAGTTCTAGATTTAAACTATCGAAATGCAACAACCACTAATACAGAGCAAATAAATAAAAATAATCTCTACCCATCTTGGTAGAGCCCTGAGGTTAATTCAGCTATTCTTGAAATTCATTAGAAGGATTACGTTGGAATGTCCCATTAAAGAAAAACAGTTGCTGCTATTTTCTTTCCTGAGGAAATCAGGTGTTCTTTGATTTATTACTCAGACAAACCTTTTTTGTTCTTCTTTGTGAAATTTTCCATGTGAATGACTGATATGAAAAACAAAAAAAAACTACAAGCAATGTATTTACTTCTTAACTGCTTGTTCTCTGTGTTTAATGATAATAAACTAAAAGGAAAGGGTCTTTTCCTCTCTTTATCTTGTTTCCCTTCAACTATGTCTCTTTCCTTTACCCTGCTTCTTGTCACTCAAAAGCTTGATCTCTCACTCCCCGCACTTCAGAACCTCCCATATCTCTCATTCGTAAATCTCTGTCTTCGACAAATGAATCCTCTTAGCTCTCCTCCACCTCCTCATCTCGACAATCTAATTATCAAAACCCGTCATGAAGAGGGGCATGTAGAGAGAAAGGGGAGGTATGAAAGAAAAAAGAGGTGAATGAAAATTATTAGTGCAGTTTTCATGTCTCTATTTAACATGAGTGTGATACTCTTAAATGAGAAAATCGGATGAGAGGTGGAGGAAATCAGGTTTTTTCTTTAAATGTGCTAAGAGCACATCAAAAACCAGATGATTTCAAGATTATAAAAAAAACAAAAAAACAGATTTAAGTCTTGAAAGATTTCTTCTTAAAATTGTGAACGGCAGTGTCCACCTCACATATATAAACCAAAAGTAATCTATAAGAAACTTTCAGGTCATAGACTGACCTATTAGTTCCCCCCGCGACCCCATCAGGAAATAAGCGGTATTGATAATGGATGGATGGATGGATGGATGTTTCAATATTTTGCTTGATATCTGCAAAAATATGCACCGCTCTTTTTTACATAAACAGTGGAGTGGAGGAACAATTAAAGTTCAACTCATTGTGCCAGTGTATATATAAATTAGGGGAATCAAATTATGACTAAAACAACCTCTGTACAATGTTGTGGGAATGCCTGAAAAGTTTAAGCAACACTAAAGGCAGCAGCCACTCTGTAAAAGATTATCCTCAATGTATGAATAGCTTAATTTCCTGTACTGACTTTGATCTAAAGAATTTTAGAACTTACTGAAAATGCTTTAAGTGAAGGAGGGTTGGTGAACTTATTTTTTCAGTAGCCATTTCATGCGTGTTCAATACAAAAAAGTAAGAAGCTTTCCAGGAAAGTCAGCGCTATTGATAAAAACTTCCCACAAGAATTATTATTATATATTGCCCTGTGTAGGTCTCAGTGATAAACAAAAGGATGAAAGCGGAACTCTTTATTAGTTTTGCAACTAAGAAATCATGGTTGAAGATTTATGAGAATGAAAGAAATAAGTGAGCAGTTAGAAGTAAAGAAATTAACGACAAAAATTCTCATTAAATTGAAAAAAAAAACAATGGCTAACAAGAATGACAAAAAGTGAGATATAAGGAAGAGAGAATAAGAATTTCACAGTGTTCTTGGCAAACATGGAAATTTCAATCAATTACCATTAATTAGAAATCTCTGATTAATTCTATTTGTTGATTTAGTCAATTGAAACCACAAGCACTCATTATCGCACAATGAGCCTAATGAATTCCTGTTGAGACTTTGTTCCAACACGTTCCCTTAGCTGATGCCAGAGTAATCTTAAACTTCCCATAATTTGCCCTTTCCGAATTTCTTTATCCTTCCATCTCTCCATCTCCTGAATTGAAGTCACTGAATTACTTTTAACCACATTCCTCTGCAAAGGCTAATTCAAGGGCACCCTGGCAAGTCAAATTTATATTAAAAATTTGATTAAAGATGCCTTCTCAAACTGTTTGGAGGCAACAAAAAAAAAGAACTCTATGCTCAATACTAGGGTTGTGTATACTACAGAAGTAATTCAATTAGAAAGATGAATTATTGAGGACCAAGAATTATTGTGCAATATTTTGAAACCACAGAGCCGAGTAACATGAATTCACTCTACATTTATCCGATCAGGTTAATCACATCATGACAAAAGTAACAAACTAATGCAGGGTATAATTCACTGTAGATAAATGTAGATAAAATTAGATAAATAATGGATGGATGGAAATTGTTGGCCTCAGGTGTTAGTATGAGGCAAATATGTCATTCTACACATGGATAATGCATACTGATACAAACACAATTATGCAATTCTTACAGAAGTTTAGCTAAGTTCCTTTTATTCACTGTTTGCGCCAACCAGAAGCACTCTTTCGAAAATAAAATTCATTTAATATCTGATTAAAGACACTTTTATATTTAGAGAAAAATCACATGTGCATTCAGGTTTGACTTCAGGAAAGACAAGTGAACAGCAGAGGTGTGAATAAAACAATGCAGACACAAAACAGTGTTGCCATACTGTAGTCATTTGACACATTGGTATTTAACAGTTCTGCATTCTCCTTGGCAAATGCAAATTAAGCTATGAAAAATATGTCAAATAAATATCTATAAACCACACATATGTGCCTTTTATATATTTTCTACATAATAAGGAGAACTACAATAGGTGTTTGTTGCTAAGAGGCATTTCAATCAGATGAATAACATAACCTTTTAAAGCCTGATCCCAGATAAAATACATAAATATATATATATTATTTTTGTCTGAGGTCTTCATTTGTCCCTTTCACAAAATATGAACAAAATCCCCAAATTTAGTTTTTTCAAGACACCATTTCGCTAGATCATTCGAGCCCCATTTTTTCCAACACCACAAGCAACGAGTTTGGATGGTCAGTTGCTGGCTATTGCTAATAGGTTAATCTTTTAGACATGCCCCCTGTTGCCACTTTCTGCACTCAACATGAATAGGCATTTTCAAACAATTAATTGTAAATAACACCAGCACCTAACTTAGTTTATTAGATCACCCTCTATATTTCACGGTCACAGTGATGAAAGATGACATTGGGGTTTAACACATGAAGTGGTCGAACTCATCTTATGATCTCAGCAAATCAAACCACAATGTCTTATGATTTAATTATCTGACATGATCTGAGGAAAGGATAGATTTAGTGAGAAAATTAGATGAATCAACTTGATCATGCAAAAAACAAGATGTGCTATATTAAGATAGCAGAATGATATAAAAATCTTGGGTGACTGAATCGGAATTAATATATATATATAATTTTTTTTCTGTCTCATTGCAATGACGTGTATCCTTTTTTATCCTCAATGTGATAAACTCTACAGGACTATTAATTTGAATCTGGTAGAGTCATTTTGACTTATGTTCAAGTCCTTCACCAATGCCATATTTCTTTGTTCACTCTTCTTATCTTTCTTTAATCCTGACTGACCCTTCAAGCTTTTGCCCTTTTTGTACCCAATTCTCTCTGGTTCTCATTTTCAGTGTCTTATTTCTTCAGTTCAAGAAAAAACTGTGATTTTCCTCCACGCAGGTGAAGATGCAGGTATAATTTGTTTGTTGATGCTATAACCGTGGTAATGTCTCATCTATTTACTCGCCTTCAACCTCTAAAAAGCAGCTTTTGACGAGAAAACATATCTTCAAAACACTAGAAAGTGCTTCAGCCAAAGTCATACACATGAAATCAAGGAAAATAAAAAACAGAATTATGGCTAAAAACACTTGCAGATAGGAATAATCAAAGGATACTGTCACATGCAAAGCATCCTGTGTTCTTTGCAGGGAGTCGTGGATCTTTAACCCTCATCATGCACAAGGTACCATTATCAGAGTGTTGTTGTCACCTTCTGTTAGTTGAATGAGCAATTTTTCATTGCGTGTTTGTGTTTGTTTAGGTAGGTGTTGTGGGTTGTATGCATAATCATGTGTGAGATGTGTCTGATATGTGCATTTTTGTGGAGAGGGGGAGTCTTTTCTTACAATTACGACCTATTAGACTGTTCATGATGTGATAGCCGTAATATGATGTGGTGTAAAATTAGGACGGAGCAGGTACATACAAGAACCCAGCAGGCATTATTCAGAGTATCAGATGCATAAATAATCAGTAAAAGCATCTTATCAAGCAATACTCTCAAAATAGCTTCAAGATTCAATCAGGTGCTTGAAAACGAGATAAATCTGAAGTCTTATAGACTTCTCCTTACTGTTCTGCAAAAGATAATCTTTCTCTTCTCAAGAGCATGAAACCAGCTTTGGATTTTTAAGAGTAGAAAACCTGAATCTAAACCCGGATAGTGTAGTGGTAAAACTAGTCTCTTTGGAATGGCAGGTTGGGGGTTCAGATCCTGATTTTAAGACAAGTTTTATTGTAATATAAAAATGACACTCAAACTTTACCATCCTAATAAATCCAATTAAAAAAATTCAAAAAAATAATATTTAATTTATAGAAAAACACAACTGTTATCTGTGCAAGATTAGTTTTCAGCTTGCATACCTTCATACACGGAGTGTACAGAGTTTCACTGGGTATCTGTAAATTCAACCATATCAAATGTAGATCTATATAGCCCAAATAACATTTTCAATACAATGGGGAGTCATCGGGAACCCAGGGCTTGCCTGAGGAAAGTTTGGCTCATGCCATATCTCACAAGAGCACTAATTCAATTAAAAGCCAAGGTACAGGCAGAAAACTTGAAAAGAGTGAAGCAAAAATGAGAAGCATAAAGAGAGGAAGTCTCACAGCACATGCAAATAACATGGGCTTTGTATAAAAAGTGAACACACAAGCCACTTCAACTTTTGTTAGAGACTTCAAAGGGATTTCATCAATTTTTAGTTGTTTGCTTGAACTTTTTTATGCAGTGCCAAATCGCATCAAATATTATTCAATATTTAGAATAAGAAGTAGGATAATTTGAAGAAAAATGAATAACAAACAAACAAACAACACCACGGAAGCTCAGGGCTACCTGAAGAGAATTGGATACAGAAGTTAAAAACAACAACAATGCTAAATGTACAAAAAGGAGAAACAGAGAGAGGAAAGGTCTCCTAGTCGTCTAGGTCTACTGCAGCTTTATTCTGGGATGTTTCAGGGTCTTTGTAAGACTAATCGTCAAGGTAGAGAGGGTGTCTGATTCCCGTACATATACTGGTAGCTGGTTTCATAAGAGAGGGGGGCCAAATGTAACTTTTACAAACCCTAGAAGCAACAAACAGATCAGCAGTCTGAGACCGATGTGCTCGGTTGGAAAAATACATAATTATGAAGTCTTTAGGATATGATGGTGCTTGGTCATTAAGAGCACAGTAGATTATGGGAGGAGTGGAATTTAAAATGATATTCTGAATTTAACAGGGAGCCAGTGAATAAAAGTTAAGGCCGGAAAAATACGTTCAGTCTCCTTTTAATTTTAACTCTGGTTGCCGCTGTGGAGGCTTTGCAGAGATTTGTTTGGACAACCTAATAATGACAAATTACAATTCTGCAATCTTAAAGTAATAAATGCATGTTCTAAATTTACAGCATCATGGAAATGTATCAAAATTTTTCTCAGACAATTAGGGACATTTTTTCTGCATCATCTTGAGAAACAATGTCCCTAATTTTGGCAATACTGCAAAGCTGAAACCTAGCAGTCCTAGATGCCTGATTTATGGGTAGAGTAAGAAAAATTAAAAATAACTCCATGGTTTTAGAAGTTAAAGTTAAAAAAACATGATCTACAATAACAATATTACCAGGCACCGCCTCTGTGGGTGCACAGGTCTAAAAACAACAAACAATCACTAAAATGGAGTCAACTTCTTTTGGCTGGTCAACTCCCTTCTGCCTTTCTCCAAACAAATTGCTACTATCAACAGATCCAGTTTTCATTTCTCTAGAGGCTGTCTGTCAGAAATCAATGGTCAATCAAGACTTATGATAATAATCAAAAGTATAAGGCTCCCACCGGGAGGAGGCCCAGAGAAAGACTTATTTAAATTAACTTATTTAGGTCTGTGTCTCTTTTGATTTATAGGCTTTTGGAATATACCATGGCACTGGCTGTAAGAATGGGGCTTCAAATGTAATTTTTTCCATCAATAAATTGGCTACATTGAATTGATTGAGTGCTGTGACCTTTATTGGACTTGTGGACAACAGATGCAAAGTTTGTCTTAACTTCTCAACATGTGACGACCCATATTTCCACATTTATTAATGTCAGCAGTTGCATTTTGATAAATGTGGCATACTTGTCTGACTGTCATTCACTTTGCAGGGCCAGGTTAATCAGTGCAACTAAGATTTCACTGTGTGATGTTGACTGATTAATATGCTGTTAATGTCCCATGGCTACTTAGGCTAACTGCTGTTTTCTCAATACATCAGTGTTAAAGAAGAGACCTGCTTCCAGTTGGCTTCTTATTATATTGTTATATAAGAACAGATAAACTTACAAATTCACAGATTTGTTATTTATTCATTCCAAAACTCTTTGAAAAACAAATGCTTTGTATTGTGATAGATAAAGGGAGAAATATGTATGTGTATTTATACATGTCACGTCTGGTGTCTTGTCTCGTCTTGATTACCTATTGTGTACACCTGGGGTTTCCCTCCCTCATATGTTTAAATAGTCCTCGTTTCCCCTTGTCTTGTGCGAGTTTCGTCTCTTGTCCGTCTAGTCCGTCTTGTCCGTCTAGTCCATCGTCACCCCCACGCCAGGTTTGTTTTGCCATAGTCTTTTGTTTTTGTCATAGTCACAGTTTTGCCTCAGTCTTGTTATTCTTTACTTTGTTACTTTGCCTTTGCTCATAGTTTGCCACAGCCGTGTTTGTGTATTTGGTCTGGACTTCCTTTTTTGCAATAAACCTTGTCTTCCCTCATCTCCGCACCTGAGTCCTCCCTCCATCAAGACCCCCCTCATGACAGAACGCACTCGCCATATTGGACTCAGCGGAGACCCCTCGGAGGAGCGGCGGCGACGGTGGCGGGCCCCCCCCCCTTCTGCTCTGAGCGAGCCCATTGGGGGGCTTAGCCACCATGCCAAGGAGGAAGCCGAGGCTGGCTTTCCGGTCCGTCCTCCTGCCCGTGAGCGAGCCCCGAGCTCGCTCACGCCCCGCATCACCCTCCGGCATCACCTCTCCACACCCTCGTCATCCCGACGTGGCCGAGCCAGGGAGGCTTGGCACGCCCACGCTCTTGTTACCCCGCCGTGGTCGAGCCAGGGAGGCTCGCCACGGCCACGCCCTCGTCATCCCGCCGTGGTCGAGCCAGGGAGGCTCGCCACGCCCACGCCTCGTCATCCCTCCGTGCCCGTGGTCGAGCCAGGGAGGCTCGCCACGCCCACGCTCTCG
>CAJRST010002224.1:17291588-17306476 GCA_907169785.1 Menidia menidia | reverse complement strand
TGTCCCCAGCCACGTCCCTCGTCCTGTCCCCAGCCACGTCCCTCGTCCTGTCCCCAGCCACGTCCCTCGTCATGTCCCCAGCCACGTCCCTCGTCATGTCCCCAGCCACATCCCTCGTCATGTCCCCAGTCATGTCCCCCGTCATGTCCCTCTCCATGCCATGTCCCCTGCCTTGACCATGAGCGAGCCCGATTGGGCTCGCCATTCCAGGACCACGCAGTACAAGTCCATGCCGATGTGCGAGCCCTAAGGGGGGCTCGCCAACTTGGTCAAGTTCCCATGAGCGAGCCCTAAGGGGCTAGCTCCTCAAGTCCATGCCGGTTAGCGAGCCGATGGATGCTCGCCCAGCCACCAAGTCTAGTCCCATTCCATGTCCCGTCCCTCGCCTCTGTCATGTCCCTCGCCCCTGTCTCATGTCCCTCGTCATGTCCCAAGCCACGCCCCTCGCCATATCCCCAGCCATGTTCCACAGCCAACTCACACGCCATGTTCCACGCCTTGTGTTTGTTCCCTCTGTTCCTGATTCCCCCCCCCCCCCCCCTCCCGCGGTCCTCGTGTGTGTTATGG
Organism: Menidia menidia; assembly: GCA_907169785.1. Taxonomy (NCBI): domain Eukaryota; kingdom Metazoa; phylum Chordata; class Actinopteri; order Atheriniformes; family Atherinopsidae; genus Menidia; species Menidia menidia. The sequence continues at coordinate 17,305,909 of CAJRST010002224.1, read as the reverse complement.
CCATCTGGGAGCCGTCCCTTAAGGGGGGGGGGCTCTGTCACGTCTGGTGTCTCGTCTTGATTACCTATTGTGTACACCTGGGGTTTCCCTCCCTCATGTGTTTAAATAGTCCTCGTTCCCCCTTGTCTTGTGCGAGTTTCGTCTCTTGTCCTTTCGTCCGTCTTGTCCTTCGTCACCCCCATGCCAGGTTTGCTTTTGTCTTAATCACAGTTTTGTCACAGTCTTGTTAATCTTTATTTTGTTACTTTGTCAGTCATAGTTTTGCCTTAGTCTTGTTGTTTTTTATTTTGTTACTTTGCCTTTGCTCACAGCTTTGATTTGTACTTTGTCTGGACATTCACTCGTCATGAGTTTTTTGTTACAATAAACCTTGTTTCCCTCATCTCCGCACCTGAGTCCTCCCTCCAAGAACCACCCTCATGGCAATACATAATGTACAGAAGTTGTTTCTTTGACAAAAGAAACAACTTGAAAGGTATACATGGAAAAATGTGGCATTGTTTCTGAACCTTAGTGTCTGAGGACACTATAAACCCAAATTAAAAGCAGCATTTATACTTAGTCGCCTTACTCATAAGAATGTAACTAGTTGATTGAAGTAATTTCAGTCCCAAATACAATTAGATTTGAAATGCGTTACAAAGCTGCACCTAAAATACAATTAAATTTGAAATACGTTCCAAAGCTGCACTTAAAAGAGGGATCAGTTCAGCTGGTTCATGGATACAGTTAATAAGAAGGACTATGAGTTTTTTATTGCTATATTGTTGTAAGAGCATAAAATAAAACATAACAATAATGGTACTGCATTTCCCCCCCAAAAAATCCAATTATCTGAGATGTCATTTACAAACCAACAAAAACGCGGTGAATGCTAAACTGGACCAGCATCACAAAAAACTATCCAGCATTTTTTTTCCTACCTTGAAATTTTGCATCTGGTTAGACATGTCTCTGTCCCGTCTCAGGCAAGAGTTGAAGATGAGGAGCTCTGTTTCTCGCAACCATGTTTTGAGCTCCTTGATTCGTGCTTCCAGCTGATCCAGAAGTGAATTACTTCGAGCAGATGGGGAAGAGTGAGCGTTTTCAAAAGCAGAGCTTTGATCCCAAACCAGAGTGTTCACATCTGATGAGGCGCTTTGCTCAGAAGAATTCAATCCTAAATGGTCTGATAGAATTTTCTAAAAAGAGATAGCAGAAAAAAAAATCAGGTAATTTGTGTTGGCACTCAATCATGTAAAACATATCAATCAATAAATACACTGCCATTAATCATGGACATAAGTAAATGTGTAGATCAATAAAAGGTATATTTGTTATCATTTAAATAAGAATATCCAAAGTACTTTCAGTGGTGTTCAGATAAAGTATTCGTAATGCTCTTGGCATTTTAAAAATCTTTTCTGTCGATGATAACAAAAGTTGTATCTACCATAAAATCTGAAACGCAGTATGCATATGTTTTATGCATTCCAAGTATCGCAAAATGAGGCTTATTCTAATAAATGAGAAAATTCATGATTGATCTTCCCACAAAATTATGTTTTCAGAATTGTGTGACAACTATCTTTATTGTTGATGACTTTGTTTACTTCCAATTTTTCATACACATTTATATGTGGACAATAAAGTGTGAACTGCAGAGCAGTCTGAGGAAGAACATCCTCTGATGCGCCTGCTTGATGACCTTGGTTGAGTGTGTCTCCACTTGAGATTGCCGGTGATGGTAGTGCCTAGGAACTTCACAGATTCAACCACCTGAACTGCAGAACTGTTGATGAGAAGTGGGGGGTGGATGGGGGGATGCCTGTGGAAGACCTTGACCATATCCACCGTCTTATTAACGCTGAGCTCCAGGTTGTTGTTTGCACACCGTGCTGCCAACTGTGACACCGTGTCCCCATATGCCATCTCATAGTTTTTCTTGATAAAGCCCAGGACTGTGGTGTCATCCGCAAACTTGACCAGTTTGCTGGACGGGTGGCTGGAGAGGCAGTCAATGATATACAGGGAGAACAGGTAGGGGGAGAGGACACAACTTTGTGGAGCACAGTTGTTGGTGGTGAGGGGGGGAGACAGGAAGCTGCTTGTTGCTTCCTGTTGGTGAGGATAACAGTGATCCACTCAAAGATGGGGCCGGGAGAGTATAGCTGTAGTAGTTTGCAGGTGGTCTGGGAGGCTGACGTTGAAGGCCGAGCTATAATCCTTGAACAGGACCCTGACGTAGGAGCTCGGCTGGTCCATGTGCATTAGTATGTGGTGGTGGCTGATGTTGATGCCATCGTCAACAGAACGATTTGCTCCGGAGGCAAACAGTAAAGGGTCCAAGAAGGGGTCAGTTATTGGTTTAAGGTACGACAGCTTCTCAAAACTATTCATGACCACAGATGTCAGGGCGACAGTGTGAGGTGTGTGGGGGGATGAGGGATGGGAGGAGGGACAGTGCCTGTGTGAAAGGAAGGAGCGGGGCCAGGGATTAAAGACAAAAGAGGGGCAAGTGTTCTCTCAAACCTGGTGTAGAAGGTATTGAGATCGTCAGCTAGTCCAAGGGAAGGAGTGATGGCAAGGCTTTTTCCCGTGTACCCTGTAGTGGTCCTGAGGGTACTCCTCACAACTGCAGAGCGTGTCTGAATCACGCTCAAGTCTTGCACAATAGTTTCTTTTAGCAGTTGTGATGGCCCCCTTAAGGTTATGTTTGGCCAGCCTGAATGTGTCCATATCACTTTCTCTGTAAGCCTGCTCTTTTGGGCATCTAAACTCTCTGAGCTGCTTGGAGAACCAGGTCTTTTGGTTGTTGTACCGTGTGATAGTTTTGGTTGGGAAGCAAACCTGCTCACAAAAGCCGATGTAGGAACATACGGTGTCAGTGACACAGCCGTTCTCATCCTCAGGCCCCCTCAGTGATTTCCAATCAGTAGATTCCATGCAATCCTGAAGCATGTCCCTTGCCTCTGGAGTCAACCTCTTCATTGTAATCCTTGATGGTTTGGCCCTCTTCAGTTGCTGCTTGTATGTGGGGACCATTTGAATGATGCAGTGGTCATAAATCCAAGGGGGACACCGGATGGAGCGGTATGAGTTCTTAATGGTGGAATAGAAGTGGTCCAGGATGATTTGGTCCCTCGTAGCACATGTCACCAGCTGTATATAATTCGACAGCTCCTGAGAGATTGCAGGTGTTGAAATCTCCCATCACAAGAACTACTGAATTAGGTCAAGAGGTTTCCATGGTTGACATCTGCTTATCTAGCTGCTGCAGTACTTCGCAGGTGGGGGACTTGCGGAGGGATGTAAACTCCCATGAGGAGGAGAACGGTAGTAAGGTTTACACTCAATAAAAACTGATTCTAGGATACCACAACAGTGTTGGTGTAATCACTGCATCCATGCACCAGCTACTATTTAAGAAAAAAAACATAGACCTCCTCCGTTCAACGTGGAGGAGTCAGTGTCTGCTCTCATTACTTGCAGGACACATCCCCAGTGTGTTGATCAGAAGAGCAGATTTACTTTCCACAGGACAAATCCCCTCTGTGGGGTGTGTATGCTCAACCCGGAGAGGGTCAAGCAAGTGTGGGAGAGATTCGACCATGTGTCCATAGACCTCATCACATCATAAAAAAATGCAGTGTGGCTTTTTCTTTTCACTTGAAATTAAGACTCATTATGGTGGATGAGCTGGGGCACCCATGGTCAAATGTGTTTCTGTATAAATTTGCTAAGCTAAGCCTGATAGTATTGGTGCTGAACAGAGAGAGGGAGCAATGTTTGATTAAAATAGTGGCATAATGGCCCAGCAGGCCTTGGATGGTGGAACCGGTGAATCTTCTCCCCACCAAGAAATGTCCGCTGCCACTGCACAAGGACTTGGTGTCACAGAGTCATGGGCAGAGGTCTTAACCCACATTGCCAACGGTTGTCCCTCTGGACATTACAATGAGAGGCCAGACTTATTTGGGTCTGGTAACTGTTGAAAGTGAATGACAATATTCTGAATTCCAAATGATGATAAGTGCCACCTATTTTAAAATTGCAGTGGAGACAGGAATATAATTTCCTTTTAATGTTTCTTTATGGATGTGTTGTGCTCTCTCTGGGACTTGCTCTACAATAATAAAGCTTTTGTTGCTGGTATAAAAATCAATCACAAGAGGGACTTCAAAATCGTGAACCATATTTAAAGGGTGGGTGTTTACTACAAGGCGGCAAACTGGAAATCCCTCACACGCTATTATTGTCTGGATATGTTTGCATCCTCTTTGCCACATTCAGTCCTTAGTATGGACTTTTAAGCTTCTTAACATATAATGCGGGTGGTGGGGGACACGTGGTTTGTGGACATGTTGCTCACAGGTCACTGTTTTGACAGACTTGGTAATCACCGCCATTCAGTATCTCCCAAGGTGAAATAGCAAGTGATGCTTGAGAGAAAATGTAAGGTTACCAGTGTAACTATGGTTCTCTGGAAACTGAATGAACCATCTTAACACCTTGCCCGTCTTGAATCGGAATGTGGAAGAAATGTGTTTACGAATGTCAGGTACAGGACTGCAGGCCCTTATAAAGGGGGACAGGTGCTCCTGAGCCAAGCATTGGTCTGTCGTTGACAGACTTTGTTAGTAGTAGGGCTGCTGTGAGTAGTCATGCCAGATGCCTCACTCATTTTTCTGGGAACCTTGGTTACACTGGTAACTAGCATTTCCTTTGCTAGGAGCTTTTTAAATAGGCTCTGTATGAATCAAATATGTTTTCAACTTAATGCAGTTGAACTGATTGTATTTTGATTGTATTACAATTAATTGAATTCCTAATATGCTTTATTTGAGAAGTATTTTGGAACTGATTGATCAAGGCACTAGATCGATTGATTTTGCACCATCTAACATAAATGGAACTGGAAATTGAACTAAAAATTAAAAATTGGCAAAGACTGAGAAAAACAACGATCTAAAGGTAACTTGCATCAAAATTTAACATGTCTCTCTTTTAGCTGATATATACACAAAAACCTTAATATTATTGCCAGTGAAACAGTGCTCTGTCTTCACATCATCTTGTCAGTGATAGGACTTTAGGTTAGTCCGGTTACTGTGGCAGATACTCAGAAGTGAGGGAGTATGAGAGGAGTGATCTATTGCTAGGGTGACATTTCTAAAATGTTTAATTTAAGTTGATGCTTATGTCACTACACACAAACAAACAAGAACTGTGAACTGTGTTCACACTAGCAATGTAAAATTACGGGATACAAATCTGAGTAACTCAAGGTGTGCCAGTTCCGTATGTAAAACCCATGTTTTTTATGCCATTTAGACATAAATGATTAATCAACTCAGACTCAAAATATCCAAACGCAGTTTGGATTCCTCTCTAAAAAGTAACTAAACAGAGTCCCATATTACCTAATATCATAAACCAATATATTATTGAAAGCAGAGGTAAAAGCATATGGAATGTCTAAACAGAAAAACACAACCGGGTCACCAAAAATATTGTGAGTTTTCTATCACCCATAGTATACAATATCATCAAAATATTCAGAGATCACTCTTTGCAAATGACAGTCAAAAATTCATACTGGACCCTGTAATTCTCTGGTCCTCGAGTGGTACTGAATTTAAAACAGTCACGATATTGTCATGCAAATGATTGCATGAGCGATGAAACACTTCCAGAACTCATTTCCAGTAAACACTGTTCACTCTGCCTCTTACAAGTCCATGTGTTACGGCCACTGCCGCATCCTGTGAGGAGGGATTAATTCCCTCTCTATTTCCTGAGGCCTGACTACAGCTCCCAAGGTTCCTGCAGTAATGAGCTGATGCCATCCACCTGTGAGGTCTCCATTCCACCAATCAGGAGGGGCCACCCGCTGGATTTAAGGAGCCTGGAGTCAAGAACTTGTGGAGCATATTGTTACGGCCCTGCTCTCATGCCTGTGTGTGTACACCTTCGGAGGATATGGTTTTGGAACTGTGCTGTGGCACTTGAATTTAATTTGGACTCTTTTTAATCATTCCAGTTTGGTTTTCTGTGGTTGTTTGTACTGCCTTGGATCCTCTGGTTTATGTGCTGTTGGTCTGTGTTCTGTTTTGTTACTATTTTTTGGGATATGATATATGTCTTTATGGTCATTGGCTGAATCTTTCTTTTAGTTAATAAATAACTTTTTGCCATTACCAGTAACATCTGGTTTGTGTTACGTCCCTTTTCTTTCACGAGCTGGTTGTAAAACCATGTTAAAGCCCTATTGTGCATTGAGTCATATTCAAAGCTGATCTAGAAGTACTGCTACCTTTCTTTTGCTATTGTTAATTTCATGTTAAAGTGGCCAGCTTTAACATGATCTTAAGCTTTGATCAAGACTTCAGCTTCTTCATACCCCAGATGTTTGAAGCATATGATTGGTTGAAATTGAGACTCATGCAATGTTACTCAATTTCATAAATAAAACTTGCAAGATTAAATGAGAAAGCCCTGAGTTCATAGAAGCAGAATGGCCTCACAGTAAAACGGACATTTTCCCTCTGTTTTTTCTTTTGTTTGTTATCATTTGAGTATTTTGTTTCGCAATATGTTAACCTATACTAATGTATAACTCACCAGAAAGGTTGTTCATCCATTCATCCATCCATCAATGCATCCATCTATCCGTGCATAGATGCATTCATCTATGCAATGGATAGACTCTAAAGGTCCAAAAAGTATTCTCTCACCTCTGAACCATACCTTTACCATTTGCACCGAATGGTATATAAGGACCTAAAATAATTCTTACCCTAATTCTAACAGTAGTATCTCTACATGTGTGTGTTACCTCCAGTTGGTTCCACGTGTCTTCCAGGTTATGCATTTTGAAGCTGAAGTCTTGCGGAAGTTCAGTCACACTTTTCCTCAGATATGCAGCCCGTTTTACCAGGCTGGTTTTCTTGCTCTCCATCATCATCAGCTCAGTGTGACTACTCTGGAGAAAGGCGAGAGAAGGGATAAAAGTCAACAGGTAGACCTTGGATGCAAGAAAACTGTGAATGGAACTTTGACTTATCATGTACGTTATATTCAAACAATGGATGGCTTTTTGTCTTGCATAAGCCTTAAAATAGTAAATTTTTAAAAGTCAATTACAGATGCAACTTGTTTACCTTTGTGCTGTATGAAAAAGCTATTTCTCTCATTCAATCCCCTCACTTTATCTCAAAGTGTCAGTTATGCTAAGTATAGAATTTGTGGCACTGACTACATTGGTACTATTATATGAAATGGCTATAGTCAATAATTGCTTTGGGTCTTTTCCGAGCTAATCAAGTGAGGAAACTTAAATAGTAGGGGACATGCTTTGAAATTCCATGTCATTGTCTGTCTACATTTAGTCATATCAGCATGTGGCCAGTTGATCAAATGATCAATAACTCAGATTGTAATACCATTTTTGATGATATAAGAAGATAATGCAGAGCAAATTACAATTGTTGAACACTAAAACAGGAAACCCAAGGGACTGTGGTAAAACATGATGTGATTCTATCATCTCTTGCTGTCAGGCAGTGGTTAGCACCACTGCCTGACAGCAAGAGGGTTCTGTGTTCCAGTCCCTGGGGGAGCCAGGACCTTTCTGTGTGGAGATTGCATGTTTTCGCTGTGTCTGTGTGGTTTCTCTCCGGGTTCTCCGGCTTCCTCCCACTGTCCAAAAACCAAATCTTAAATTTATTGGACATTCCAAATTTCCCTTAGGAGTGAGTGTGTGTGGTTGTTTGTCCATGTGTATCTCCGTGTGACCCTGTGATGGACTGGCCGACTGTCCAGGGTGTACCCCGCCTCTCACCCATTGACTACTGAGATAGGCTCCACTCCCCCCGCAACCCCATTAGGGAATAAGCGGTTACAAAAATGGATGGATATCAAAATGGAACATTTTAAGACACAAAAAAAAGTTAAACAATATAATCAATGTAATGTGCCCTCATGGAGACAGAAAGTGACCAAAGTGTAAAGTAATCAAAGTTGTGAAACATATGTCAAGGCTTGTGAATATCAGACCTGGCTTATGGGAATAAGATCCTTCGCATTCTTTTTTAATTAGTTGTCAAAGCTCAAAAATGGTAATAAAGAAAAAGTTAATGTCTTGGGTGAGTGTGTGACTACATGATCTTCTTGTCCCTTTAGAAGCAGTTTCCTGAATGTGGTCTCGAACCTTAGTCCAAATGCTGCTATTCAACCAAAGAAGGATGTTACCAGTTTAAATATGTTAAGTGGTGCACGTTTGACAGTTCTGAATTACCACATGGCGCTATTTCATTAGTACCTACTCAGCCCTACACAGTTCGGCCCAGCACATCTCAACCTTTACAACCTTTATGATAAAAGAAATAATAACATTGGACTTTTGTTGTTGCCACGTTCATGAAATAGATGGAGTTCACGCGATGGAGTTCCCCCATGACGACCAGGTTGCTTAAAGAAGTCCTACCCTTTGTTGGTATGTCTCTGCTAGACGCGATCAATCTGTCCTTATTAACAGGATATGTGCCACAGTACTTTAAAGTAGCTGTAATTAAACCTCTTTTGAAAAAGCCAAACCTGGACCCAGATGTTTTAGCCAACTATAGACCGATATCTAACCTTCCATTCATCTCCAAGGTCCTGTAGAAAGCAGTAGCCAAACAGCTGTGTGACTATCTACAGTTATGGCCAAAAGTTTTGAGAATGATTCAAATGTTAATATTTACAAAGTCTACTGCTTCAGTTTTTATAACAGCAATTTGTATATACTCCAGAATGTTAAAAAGAGTGTTCAGCATAACAGCAATTAATTGCAAAGTCAATATTTGCCTAGAAAATGAACTTTATCCCCAAAAACACATTTCAACGTCATTGCTGCCAAAATGGCTCCAGGGCGCCCAAGAAAGACCAGCAAGCACCAGGACCGTCTCTTAAAAGTGTTTCAGCTGCGGGATCGGGCTACCAGCAGTGCAGAGCTTGTTCAGGAATGGCAGCAGGCAGGTGTGAGTGCATCTGCACGCACTGTGAGGCGGAGACTCCTGGAGCAAGGCCTGGTCTCAAGAAGGGCAGCAAAGAAGCCACTTTCTCCAGGAAAAACATCAGGGACAGACTGATATTCTGCAAAAGGTACAGGGAGTGGACTGCTGAGGACCAGGGTAAAGTCATTTTCTCTGATGAATCCCCTTTCCAGTTGTTTGGGACATCTGGAAAATGTCTTGTTCGGAGAACAGGAGGTGAGCGCTACCACCAGTCTTGTCTCATGCCAAGTGTAAAGCATCCTGAAACCATTTGTGTGTGGGGTTGCTTCTCAGCCAAGGGAGTCTGCTCTCTCACAGTTTTACCTAAAAACACAGCCATGAATAAAGAATGGTACCAGAATGTCCTCCGAGAGCAACTTCTCCCAACCGTCCAAATGCAGTTTGGTGATGAACAAGGCCTTTTCCAGCATGATGGAGCACCTTGCCATAAAGCAAAGGTGATATCTAACTGGTTTAGGGAACAAAACATAGAGATTTTGGGTCCATCGCCTGGAAACTCCCCGTATCTTAATCCCATTGAAAACTTATGGTCAATCATCAAGAGACGGGTGGAAAAACGAAAACCTAGGAATTCTGACAAAATTCAAGCATTGATTGTATTTCTGTATGTGAAACAGTGAACATCTGACATACACACATGAAAACCAGAGGGCAGCAGATCATGTGAAAATATAATATTTGTGTCATTCTCAATACTTTTGGCCATGACTGTACATAGCAATAGCTTGTTTGAAGATTTTCAGTCCAGATTTTGATCTCATCATAGCACGGAGACAGCACTGGTGAAAATTACTAATGACCTCCTACCTCAATACCAAACACTAATAAACAAAGCAGTAAAAGTATTTCCAGAGTGCATATTTCGTTTCTTTATAGTGACAAGGTCACTTGGTGTGCGACTTACCATCTTTCATTGATAACGTTTTTGATAAAGTTTCGGAAAGTTCATAAACTACCGTGAAACTAAAAAAGAAAATTCAACTACATATAACTGCTGCTGGACATAGAATCATTTTCAGGCATTGATTTAATTATATCTTATATTAATCGTCATCTCCTATATAAGCGCATTGCATTTTTTTAAAGGACGGTTACCGTTGCTTTTGAAAGATACTGCTGATAGACCTTATTACCGCCCCAACCCTGGGCTACACAGACACAAAAAGGAAACACTACCATGCATGCTCACTCCAAATCCTAATCCCAAAATAAGGTCAGCAATTAATACATGTGTTTTTGGGTGGGAGTAAGCCAAAGTGCTATGAAAGAGAGCAAGAAGAACATACAAACTCCTAACAGAAAGGCTTCAGCAGAGTTTTGGTGTCTAAAGATATTGTAATGTACATTTTCCAATACCTGGTTATGTTTGTATGCTCATGTCTATTTGGAAAATGTCTCTGTTTCATTCAACACATACTCTGACATGTAAGGACTGTTTAAATGTATACTCACTGGGATATTGCAGGTTTGTATTAAATTAAATAAGTTCCCAATGAACACAAGAGCATACATATTTTAAGTTAAATAAGCAGCCAATACAATGAAAAATCAAAGTTAGGGGTCCTTGATATAGTCAATGTCTGCAATTGCGCATTGAAAGAAGAAGACCATGGAAAATGTATTTTAAGTACAATGGTTGAATTGTTCAACCATTGTTCAACCACCTTTTTAATCGATAATTTGTACCCTATAAATTGATAACACAGCTATAGAAAATACCACATTTATTTAGAAATTTCTAGACCATTATGTTTAAGTTTTTCTCATAAACATTTTTTTTTTCGTTTCTTGTTTTTTGATATCCAGCTCACCTTCATTAGGTTTTGTAAACTAAAGTTTACAAAACCTGTTTTTTTTTTGTTTTTGCCAATTTTTTTGTAATATCAAGTTCACCAGATCTTTACTCTAAATTACATTTATGAAGAAAAATATTTTCAAAACTTTCAATACATCCTCCATGCTTTCATTTGGATTATTTTTCCAGGTTATGTCGCAAATTGTCTAAACTATGATAACTCGTTCTACATTATTTACATTTTCTTTATTTTAATGTTTTAGTCATTTAAAAAAAATATTCATAGCCATTTAATTTAGCCAATTTGTGTAAATAATTTCCTCAATCTGCCTGAACTATCAAAACTGTTTTTGTTCATTTTTCATGATGTCCAACCTCTTGTAAATAATTATCCTCTCTCTAATTGTATGTGTTTTTCTGAAAAAAGCACTTTTTATTTGACTAATTATTTACTCCATTTCTGTTAACTGGATTTGCTTTTAACATGTTTACTTCTCCCTTTTATTAATATATTTACTCCTTTACTACAGCTTTTTTTCATCATCTGCTTTTTATTTTGATTCATTTTATGGTTATTTTAAGTTATCACTCCTCTCCACATGTATAGGCCTTATTCATCTTTTTCACTTTCTATCCATCCCCTGAGTAACTGCTATGATGCTTTTATCTTTGCCTCTGTCTTTTTTCTACTTAATTTCTCATCTCTTTTCTCTTTCCACTCTTTTCATTTTCTGCATCAATAGCTACTTGATTCTACTTTTCCCTTGTCGTTTTTCATTAAGATCTGGCCCTATTTGAATATTTAAATGTCTGTACGACTTTGTGTGTGTGTAGGTGTGTAAATATGCATGCATGTGTATTTGCTGCAGTGCCATAAAAGAAGAGGTGGATATTTTTCAATGTCAACGATTCTGATGGAGATACTATCGCTCCATGCTTCATGGCCATCCATCCCCTTCACTTAACTAATAGCCGCAGCATGTAAAATAAGGAGTCAAAAGCAAAAAATAGATGAGTGGAAGGTAAATATGTCAACACCACATTTTTCAGTCAGGAAATTATAAATTTTACTTGCTGATGGCAAATATTTATCTAAAAGGCGCAAGAAGGGTGTTGTTTTTTTCTGTGAAGGATGTCACTGATCCAAAGTCAAAGAAAAGAGGGAGAGCAGACAAGAGCAAGATAGACACATCGATTAAAATGCATGAGATCCTAAGTTTGAGATAAGTGCTGAGAGAGCGATCTTGGAGAAATGGGATAGTGAAAGGAGGGGGATGTATGGATGGCTAGTTGTGATATTCATGCCTCAAGTCAATCTCCATGCTAGGGTGGACTAACAAGCACGGGCCTGAGGACAGAAAGACACAGAAAACTAAGCGAAGAGGACAAAAATAAAGACAATACATTGCGTAAGAGCCATATAGCAATCAAGAAAACTCAAACGGTTCGTTGATTGCAGTTGGTGGACACAGTGGCCTAACAACGAGCAGGCCAACACTGACTGGGGCTTTTTGATGGATCTCAGGACATCACAAAAACTGAGCAGGAAATAATTTACATTATGGCTGCGTCCAGCAACGGAGAGTTTACCTCAGACTTTCTGGGACTGATTAAACTGGGTGCTGGCTGAACCACACAGGGCATAACAGATGGAATTGTGAGACTTCCAGGACAGAGGTTTGGATGACTGGACAACAAAGTTGGTCACTGTGTGCACAGACTGTCAACGTCGGTGTGTACAGTGACGTGCCAAAGCCCAGGCAACTTGCTGCAGTTGAAGAATCCCTTTGTGCACGTTTTACGCGCTGCACACAAACTGGAGAATAGTAAAAAATCAGCTGGTCACACTGTTCCTTACTGTGAGATATTTAATAGCACCAAGCTGCTTCAGTTTTATTTACAAAATGTGGAGCAAAAAAACTGCTGCACTGTAGAAGCTGTGTGAAAAAAATTGGATCTCCTTTGTGAAAGTTTCATAATATCAGAAGGTCGGCATGGAGACGTGAAACACTATTAAAAATGATTAATCTTCATTCAAGTTTTCTAAATTAAGTAATGTTTTGGTTCAATAGTTTGCTCAGTGCTTTGCACTTTAAAGCCTGATCCAAGAAAATAAATAAAAACAAATAAACAGATCTTTGAATATGTATAATTTATTACCATGCAAAAAGTTGTGTAGTCTTCTTCCCACTGTCTATACAGATTGCATACAATCAGAGATAATTATTTGATTTTGTGCATAGTGTTTAGCATCAAATGATGCTAAAGATTTCAGAAAACATATGTATCATGTATGATACATAGGGTATCATAGTGTTAAAAGGAAATGGGGGGTTGTCAAGTCAGCTTGAGATGGGCATACACAAAATCTGTTTCCATGTAAATTGGACAGCAGAAGTAGAGCACAAAGGAGCAGAATTACCTCCTGAGAAATCTTAAGACTAACATATACATAAAGACAGGTTTACAGCTGACAAATATTTAGGGTTAGTGGGGAATGCAACTAATACTGGATCAACATTAAGTAAGAGAAATATGTCAAAAAGAGTATAACAGATACATTTCCAAAAACCAAAGTGATATCCTTTCAGCAAAACATTTACATTTGGCTTAAAGTGATATGTTTTTTTTTTACATAAAGTTATTAAATATCTACATAAAACTGTACAGAATAATACTGCCTTAATTTCCCCCCAAAATTCTTTTGGAACCATAAATTAATCAAGGCTACTTAAATCTCGTGTCTTATTCTGTTGACGACAGACCAGTTGCCATCAGTCATGATGAAGACCTGTCCAGGCTACTATTTCGACTGCTCAAACCTAAAGGAGAGGGGGTGATAGTCCTTTTACAATTTGATTGTCAGGAAAGCTTGCAGTGCTCTATGTGCTCCATCAGTCTCTTTCCTTCTTTGATGGAGCAGGAGGGTACGTGAGGCTGATGTTCTTTTATTTTACAACTACTTTCAACACCATCCAGCCTCAGCTACTGAAGGGGAATCCTGAGAAGATGGGAATAGATCCTCTTTTTGTCACCTGGCATGAAGCTCTCTCATCAACCTGTCAGTATCCATGAGGAGAACATTGAAGTGGTCCACACATACAAGTATCTCGGTGTACACTGACAAGCTGAGCCATTCAGTACAGGCACAGGCTGTGCACAAGAAGGGACAGAGCAGGCTGTTCTTCCTGAGAGGGCTCAGAACATTTGATATGAGCAGTAAATTTTGTATCAGTCTGTTGTGGCAAGTGCTGTTTTTTGGGGGGATTTTCTTTTGGGGTGGCAGTATAACCACAAGTGGCAGTAACTAGCTGGAAAAAAGTATTAATAAATGTGCGTCCATGATGGGTAGGACTCTATGGGACCTGTGTTGGAGAGGAGGATGGGGGCTTTTAATACGGGGCATCCTGAATAATAATAAAAATCCTCTGCATGACATCTATCTATCTATCTATCTATCTATCTATCTATCTATCTATCTATCTATC
>CAJRST010002224.1:17276650-17291578 GCA_907169785.1 Menidia menidia | reverse complement strand
ATCTATCTATCTATCTATCTATCTATCTATCTATCTATCTATCTATCAAATATGTCATAAGTCCTTACAAAAGTTGTTAAGTGAGTGTGAGCAGAGATGTACCAGAGTCTTGTTGTTATTGACTTTCATCATGTCATTTACTGAAAATAAACATAATTTGGAATAGAGCTGCAGTCTGGTAACTAATTAATACTGAATACTGAGTGTTAAAGGTCCAAAGAATCCTGAAAATATCACAAAAGCCAATAGTTATGAAATAGAGTGGTAAAGACTAAAGGATAAGGTTAGGAACACAAGAGTGGGGGTAGAAGAGCAACAAGCAATCATAAATCTAATGTGTTCTCCATATTAATGAAAACAGTGCTGACATGTCAGCAAAAAGGCAGTCTTACATGAATAACATCAAATGAATCATCTTTTTTAAATCTCTTTGCACAGATTCATCTTATCCACAAAATAGTGAAAGTTTATTAAAGACTGTGACAGCCATTTTGTGTTAAGTTTTGGGGTAGCAAAAAGAATGCATTTCTATAGCCCGATCCTCATCATATTATCTTCTCTTTTCATTGTACTTTTTCCTCATTTGAATAAATTCACATTTCTCCTATTGTTCTTTCTCATATGTACCTAGTCAATCCTACATGGTTCGGCCCTTCACAGTTCTACATGGTATAGGTGGTTTTCCATTTCAAATTATGGCCCAGCAGAAAAATAAGCCATTGGGCCGCTGACATCATTCATACGTGACATAAGCATGAGACAATGGACAAAGAACATGGTGGCAACTATACTCTGTAGCATGCTTGCATGACTTAATATGGAGTTTACTCCTTTGAAATCCATAAGCATTCCTGGCGAAAATGTACATTTGAAGTCCAAGGGTCATGTTTATAAAATATTGCATAGGATCTATTCTAAAAGTGCACGTTTGCCAAAAAGCTGAAAATTGCATACACCCAAAAAATAAAAAAAAATATTTATAATACTGCGTTTGCACACAAGCATACTTTTCCTCTTTTTAAAATCAAAGCTGAAACTGAGTGTTTGGTACAAGGTTTATGCTCATGCTCCGCCCACTACACTTCAACATTCAACCATAAATGTTCAATGCACAGCATCTTAAGAATGTCAATGTGTATTTAAATCAGCCAGCCGATCAATGTTATTTCACTGTTACCAATAGCTACCATGGAGAAAAGAGCAAAGAAACACAATTTCACCGGCAGAAATTGATGTTTTGGTGGAGAGTAAAAAGATTTCCTGTTTGGCAGCCACAGAAGTGGCATGACAAATTAAGAGAAAGTGGAGAGTGGCAACACATTGTTACATATCTAAACCAATTACATTTGGAAAAGCAGACATTACTGCAAACTGCGTTTAAGCAAATCTGATGTATCCACTGGTCATACTAACAAAGCTATGATAATGCTTGCGATGGCTTCGATATCCCTGATCTACGGATAATTTCACAAAACTATGTTCCTAAAAGGAACAGGTAGAGTTCAATAATAGTTGATTATAGGCTACCTTTCGGCCAATTTGTTCTGATAAAAGCCAGTTTTCAGTCATCATTGTGGGCCAGGAAATCTTGGTAATCCCTAAAAAAAGCATGTCCTCCTAATTCTCCCATTTGCAAGGTCTTCTGAAGCAGTGAACCAGTCAGTCTGATTGCCTCATCATACTTTGTCGCAATTTATGTGTTAATCTGTGGTATATATCACCCTCGACATCAATGGGGAGAGGAGTGTGATGGAGGGAATACTTTTGTGACATGTTGTGTTTTAGATTTAAGTTAGCGATTTCTGTAAAAGATTCTTATGTATAACTGTCATCACTGTCGTCATTAGACACATTTTCAGCTTCAGTCCCAAAACTGTATTTAATGTGTTTTACACATCTTTAAACGTCATTTGAGATTTTTATGAGCATCTGAAGCATCATTTTAATATCTTTGTCAAAAATGACCAAGTGTGTTGTGGACCCATAGAGCCATGTTTTGGTCTATGTACTTTCTTTACAAAAACTTAATGGGAACTAAGAGTATTGTCAGATTTACATGAAGATCAGTATTCATGCCATAGTTTTTTTTATCAATTCAGATGTTTCGTTGCTTTATTTCTGCTATGCATATGATTATGTTTAAATGAAAATGAACAAATGTATATAGGAACTGGAGAACTGAGAAACACTTTTTTTCCAGCGGGGTTGCTGGGGGACTGGAGCCTATCCAAGTATACAATTGGCGAGAGGTGGGGTACACCCTGGACAGTCCACCAGTCCATTGCAGGGCCAGACTGAGGGTGAGGCAATGGGGCTAACCACCACACCACTGAGCCACCCAACGGAAAAACAGAGTTTAGTTGTTGTTTTTTTACTCTAACATGAACAATTAATAAAGAATTGGGCTTCCCCACACTCTATGTATAAGTAAACCTGGGAAAACCCACAAAAACTAGGGGAGAGAGAAAAACAAACACAAACATTTATTCATTCTCCGACAGGTCATAAGAACCTATCTTACCTACAGACTGCTAAATAGCTACATTATCTTCAGGTCTATTGGTTCTAACCAAAACTTTTAAGGTGAACATCTACCTTTGACAGAATATGCTCACAATTATCTCATTAGTTATGCATTTGGTAACCTCCTGGTTCCTTCAAAAACATGACCTGGCAGAGCCCTCAGTCCAACATCACTTAAACAACTGTAAAATCTTGAGGGAGACCCATGAGTTGCTTTGAGCTGTTAAAAGGGTCCGGGATTATTCTGACCAATGTCACTCTCAAGAACCTCCTTACAATTTTAGTAATAAGCTTGGGCTATCATCCACAAACATTCCTCTCAAACTGAATCAATCCAAAGCGCTTTCATCATCTCACTCATGATTGAAAGATTAATGAATCAGTTGTGTGATATAAATTAAAAGAGCAATGAGGATTTATCTAACATAATTTTTCTCATATCAAGTCTGTTGCTACCACTGATTTAAGAATCCCACCTCCAAGATTCAAATGATCACTCTGAACTATTGTAAGACTTAGGTTTGTCTTGATATGTAGATATTTGTAGCTCCTATGGCCTCTAAAAGTGTACTTACAGAAATGGTCAGATACAAGAATTATTACACTTTAATCCTACTGGTAATTATTAAATACCATACAAAACTCTTATCCCATTAAATCCGTCCACATGTTGTCAAGCTTGCTCTCCTTCTCTTGTTGAATTACGTGTGTGCGCAGGGAATACAAAGGTGATTGCTCGTGTGTGTATGTGTGTGCCCCACTGTTTCCAGCTATGATGGATTTTCTGCAAGTTTTGAAAGAGCAGGAAGTGGCTCTGTGACCACCTATTTGTACTGCCAGACACTTCAACCTGTGTGAGAGTGTGTACGTGTGTGTCTGTGTGTATGGTTGAGAAAAGAGAAAAAGAAAGGATATCCACATAAATGTCCTTCAATTACACAACCTTTTAAAGATTTAAAATAGTTTAACTACAATAATACTGACAATTTCTGCAACTAACTCATGCTACAAAAATTTCTTTCAGTATTTCTGTAAACAAACCAATACAGTTAATGTTAAAACATGGTAAAATGTGATTATTTAGCCAATACAGCAAAACTTCTACCAGTAAAGCAAAACAATGTGACAAACGTAAAACATACAGACAATATCGTTAACTATTCCATGTGTTCCTTGAATTATTTTTACAAAATGTAGCTGTCTTTTCATGAAAAGCCAATGATTAATTTTTTAATGCAATTTTGTGGTTATTCTCCTTCCAATTAATTCAGAATTATCATTGACCCACATTATTATAATTTGAAAAGATTCTTTTTTTTTGTCAAGAGTCAAAGACAATAACATTAGCAGGAATGAAACTTTTTCTTTTCATACCCACTCGGCTTGGTCGCTGGTGTGAACCCCTCCATGGTACCAGGCAGCTACTGTATGGGGACAGTATACCTGAAAGTCGCTATAAATGGGGCCGTGCAGCTGATAATGGTTACTGTTTGGGAACAGTTGCTTCTGGGGACAAGCACAGGGGGGCGTGTCCCATAGTGAGATACTGAAACGAATGTTGAAAGAGAACTGCAGAGGTTTAAATGTCCCCTGACCTAAGCCCAAAGAGTGTCTTATCATTCACTCAGGCCAAGTTAAGTAATAATGGTCTGTTTCAAGCCCCTTCTCTGAAATAATGTCAGTTAAGCATGGTCTCAGTTTTAAACCATTTAATTGTTGGTTAAAATTGAACTGATTTCTTTCATGGAAAGCAGCTCTCAAATTGTCTTTTAGTGTCACACATTTTTGATAAACTCCTACATTTTAGGATTGCGCACATTCATCCACTGAATAATACATTTAGTTGGAATGATCATCGATGCCTTTCAGTCTTACACTGTAGAGGATGTGAAGAATCATACACTATTTTCAGCAGCTTGTGCAGCATCCCTTTCTGCACAATAATTAAAAATAGAATCAGCAGATATATTTGTTTTATTTATCTAATTATTTTCTCACTTTAACATCTTGATAACCACACAAAAATGGTAAAACCCAACTTTTCTTTTTGTGTTGCTAACCATTTTATGTAAATGCTTCCCATTTAGAAAAAAAAGCACTCCAAAAGAGTTCTCTCTAAATCAAGAAGAAAGAAAAGACCCAGCAACTGCTTTAATTGTCACCATGGAAACCTGAAAACTAGATGAATGAGCCATTTGACTGGCCAGTACAGACAGCTTGCTATTCATTCTTGCAGCAAGTCATGTGTGAGGATGGGTGTATAACCAAGAGGTAACTTGTTTAAAGCAGGGAGGTCAAAAATGTCTGAGTCTGCTCGAATATAAAAAGATAGAAAGATAGAAAGATAGAAAGATCCGGCCGTACCTAACACAACATGCTACCCAGCTCCTGGTGCAGTCTATGGTCATCTCCCGCCTAGACTATTGCAACGCACTCCTGACTGGTCTCCCGGCCTGTACAGTAAAACCTTTACAAATGATCCAGAACGCGGCGGCGCGTCTGGTCTTCAATCTGCCCAAAAAATCTCACATCACCCCTCTGTTCATTGAACTCCACTGGTTACCTCTGGCTGCCCGTATCAAATTCAAGTCCCTGATGCTAGCCTACAAAGTGCTTAAGGGTATGGCTCCCATCTACTTGAATCCCCTTGCAAAGGCTTATGCCACAACTCGATCACTCCGGTCATCAATGGATTGTCGTCTAGCAGTGCCTTCACCACGCTTAAGACAATCCAGACTGTTTGCATGTGTCGTTCCAAGATGGTGGAACGACCTACCAAGCTCCACAAGAACAGCAGAGTCCCTGTCTGTTTTCAAGAAACTCTTGAAGACCCACCTCTTCAAAGAGCATCTCCTATCCTAACCCTAACCCGTACCTCTACCCCCCCACAGCTCCTTCTGTAGCCCCTCTACCTCTATCTCTATCTCACCACTGACTCTGATCAGTGTTTCTGTTCTATATAGTTTATTGTCATTGTGATGAGAAATGTAATATTGTGTCTACTCTGTAAGTCGCTTTGAATAAAAGCGTCTGCCAAATGCATAAACATAAACACATAAACATAAAAAGAAAACAAAATTCTAAAAGGAAGGGAAAAACAAAGAAATGTTGTTCTTGAACTACATCTGTAACATTGCAGTTGAATGACTGCATACACTTTGAACAACAAATCACACAAAACATTTTTAAATGAATTTAATCCATAAACCCATTGGTTCTGTGTTGTTATACTGAATAAAAATATGTTTTTTACTTTTGAAAAATTGTTCAGATTATTCTTAGCCTTTAGGAAGCAGCCATGCAAAAGAATGCAGAAATAGCATGATATAGCACAGATATTTATTGGACTTTCCAACAAACTGCAATGCAAACCAAATGTATCAATGCAACTTATACATAAAACGTAGTGAGCACCTGTATTTTTAATTGTCAAATTTGAATTTTCCCCATTTTTTTTCCCAATGCACATTAATGAAAAATACACTTCTAAAAAATATTTTTAATTGCACTGATATGCATGGAGAAATTGAGTATTTTTTAGAAAAATTTCAGAATTGTTTTTAGCCGAAGAGTACTGTGACAACCAACAATTGACTGGTTGTTTCTGTGTATGTCCTTTCCCTGTGTTTACATGTGAATGTGCATTGCTTTTTTTGGTACACACACCTCTTTTCCAATTCGCAAGCAGGATGTGACTGGCTCTATGGGGTGAGATGATACAAATGTTCCCTGTCAGTATTTATGTGTACTGTGTGTGAGCCCTCAATGATTGTATATATTTTAATCACCCAAATCTCTACGCTGTGTTTCTTTCTTTGTATATTTGCTTGCTTTTGATGTACTTTATGCACCTTTTCCACCTTTTGTACCCTAACCGATATGTGACCAGTGAATTTCTCCACTGTGAGATCAATAAAGCTCTTATCTTATCTTATCTTATCTCACATTATGACACAAATCACAAATCTCAACTTTCAACTGCAAAACTTAGACAGTAGTTTAACAACAACTAGTGACCAGGATATGTCATTATGCCAGCTGGTACTTAGGGATGGTTTGTATGCAAAGGTATTTTTATAAGTTAGTGAACCTTTAACGGTCATGTTATAATCACTAATCTCTTGTTTGTTTATTCATTTGCCTCTGTTTAAATATTCACTCTTTCAATGCTGTTTTTCCCACCAATATAGACTCCTCCTTTCTCCACCAGGACAATGACTGAAGTGTAATAGCATGGTTCTGTGTGTTTTTGAGAGTGGTTGTGTGTCTGTGTACTCCAGCAGATGACCACAGCTTGAACGACAGACCATCATTAGTCTAATAAAAAGGGGGCCATAGACATAGAAACCGGAGTGATGAATAAAAAAAGACACTCATCCATGCATACACATACATCAAGGTATTTGCACCTTAATTGTATAGTAGGGCTGTGTAACATATGTATGTAGATGTAGTCTCACAGCAATAAACAAACAATTAAGAGGTGGCCTTCCCCTTGAGATGACATTTAACAATAGTCTTTTAACACACATTTTAACAAACCCAAAATGAAAACAGAATTTGAAGTAAAAAGAAACTAAAAAGGAAAAAAAACAATAGCAACAGGGTTGATATGTGTCTACAGTTTTTGAATAATTTGAGATATACCGCCACCAAATATCACGATGACAATATCACTATCAAAACTAAGAATGTTATGTGGCTTTTTACTCAAATAGTAACACGTGCCAATTTTACCAGAGATAAGCAGTAGAAGTGCATATTAATGTTTGTTATTAATTTGAACCTGGATCTGGATATATACTGTGTAATGTGCAATTAGCCAATTATTTCATTGGACGTTTTAGAACAAACCAGAGCAATTGTTGTGCATAAGCAAGTAAAGCACTGCATGTTTGTGCAGTGGTCAGAGTGAGCATCTGTGATCACATTGCATCTGTGATCTTGGGCTGGCAACTGCTCGCAAAGTCAGGACTTTGCGTTAAAATATAATTAGAGGCTGATGTGTTCACGTCACAGATTGTTCAGGTAGTCACATTGACATGTAATATGAAATATCAATGGGTTTTGTACTGGAGGCGTGTACCTAAAGCAACATACTGAATGAACAGATTTATGAGAATCAGTGGTATACTGGCTCCTGATTATTAGAGAGAAAGCTCAATGAAAAATTATGATCTAAAATGAACAAAATTAAATTAAATGAAAAGCCAATATAACATAAAAACTTACTAAAATTGAGAGAATTTTGAGAAAGATCTATTTAATTTTTAGGTCAATGTCCTGCTCCTATCCTCTCCCCCTCTACCAGTAGTTTTTCTGTATAGGAAGTAAACTTTGAGACATAAGAATAATGGAACCCATGATTTTTTTATGTTTAGAATTAAATGAGATTTTACGCAAGTTACTATAAGTGATATAAACTATGGTATTTACTTTCTTGTGAAAACAGGACTTCTGCCCTGAAAACTGAGTACACAATATCAGAAAAATTTAGAAAAAATCAAACGATTAAATTAAACCTTGAATTTGATGATGAGTTTCATAAATTGTCAAGTAGCTTGAAAAAAAATACCTTGACAAACCCGACTGGGTGGAATTCTTTTGTTCCTTTTAGTCTTAGTATTTTATGGAAATTCTGTGAGCATGTTTAGATCTAACCTTGGTCTGACTTAAGCTTTTTGCTCCACGTCAAATTCTCAGTTTGAGAGTTAGTGTCAGGTTTCACTCAGATGGTTTTGTCAGTAAGCCAAGGGATTCTCAAGAGAGAGTAAATACAGGAAGGCAGAGAGAGGCAAAAAAGGAGGAAAGTTGGCAAGATGCTGCTGAATCGTGTCTCTTTGTTCTAAAGCAGATATATCCCTGACTTTATCAAGACTGACAGAACAAACGCACAGGAAACAGTCTCCCACAGGACACATAATCCACGCACACACGGATGAGAAAGACTGCTAACACACATACACATGGATAATGCACACACAACCTACTGCTTTCCCCGTATCTCTCTCTTGCACACACACACAAATATTAGAGATATGAAACATAAATTTTGCACATGTGTGAACATTTCAAGGACAACATTACTAAATGGACCTCGCTGACATTTTTTCCTCCTTGAATGCATTACTTGTTCCACACACTGTCCAGTAGGTCCAGTTAGTGGTAGCTATGTAGTAATAGCAACACCACTAGTAATGATGAAACAAACAAGAGATTAAATCAGTGGAAGTTGTTTACTTCCTGACATATTGAAAAGTTCAGAGTTGTGAAAAGTACCGCCCAATACATGTTGCAGCATTTGTTCTTTTTACTCTTAGTTATGTAGTTTAAATAATATTTTGGTTTCAATTGTCACTTTTCATTGTGGTTTTAGTTGCTGCTGTGGCACGATTTATAGCTGTGCTGGAAGAAATAATATTATTCTAATTGTTGAGTTATTTATTCTTATAGCAATAGAAACTAGAAAGTTAATCTTAAAATGATTCTTGATATGAGATAATGATTTCAAATGCCCATTTCAATTAATTTTACAAAAAAAAATGCCCACTCAAAGAAAATGTGAGTCACCACCTTTTACTAGAAAGTTACAATAAACTCAAACCAAATTTGAAAGTATGATTGGAAGAATGTTGTTGCACTAACCACATTCTTGTGCTTGATAACTTATACTTTCTTTGTATGATTACTACTGAATTGCCTATTAAATGTCACACTTACAAGATACCTTAGAGATCTTGATTTTACGTCTGTTTTACACGTGAAAATTACAAACTGGAATGTGACCACAAGGCACCTTAATAAAATATCTCCCTGTTAAAACCTTTAGGTGGTTATAGCGGGTGAAGGTTTGGGTCTTTTTTATTAATATCAAATCAACATCTAATATACCATCTGAGCTCACAAAAGAACACAAAGGTAAAAAGAAAATTTTTATTTTTTCGTCACAGTATTGGATAAGAGAGCATTTGAGTAGTCGCATCCTTTCAACTACAAATTCATAAGCACAGTACACATACCAGAACCAGGACATATCAATAGGAGAGCTCTGCTGAACTCTGGGGAGAAAGGATATATCTGTCTGCAGAGAAAGGAAACTAAATGTTTAACAGAGATTTTCTTGAGAGGCAGCATTAAGGTAGATTTTTGCTGTTGCTGAGTGTTTTTCATGAATCTTTTCTTGATTTCTTTCCTCATCTGTCACTTGGTTGTGCATCTAATTTTTTGAGATACTATTTTCTCAACATGTCTAATTCAAAAGATATTTTATTTTATTAATTGTTTTGCAGAAGATTGCAGGTTCAAGTGTTTCGTTCTCTTACCTAGGTTGCTCGTTGTTCCAGTGTATTCAGTACGCATGTTTAGTTTGCTTTTCCATTTTTAATTATTTAATGTCTACCTTTCCATCTTTTAACAAAGTTATTATTTCCCTTCAACTCTTATTTTTTGTTAAATTATTGCACTTAGTTTTTTCTTTCCATCCTTTTAATTTATGGATACACTTTCCCACTATCCATTAATACAATTAGCTTTTTAATAGTTCTCCTTTTTCTCAGGATATTTTATCCAGTATGTATCTTAACTTTTGATATCTACATTGGCTCATTTTATATCTTCTGTAGTTCCATTTATTTCTTTGCCTACTACTTTGTTTTCCATGCTTAGCTCCTCCTTCTATCGTTTCTTGCTTTATATCTTATCCCATATGTGCTTTTCTCATTTATTCTTGTCACCTTTTGATTTAGCTGATATTATCACTTTATTTTCAATACACAGACTTTGGAAGTAGTAAATTACATTTTTCCAGCTTCCAATTATTTCATCTTTGTTTTCTGTCTTTTTCTCTCTTCCTCTTTTCTTACCTGTTATTCTGTCTCCATTTCTCTGTATGGAGGTAGAGTGTGAGCTTTAGCAGCATAGTAAGCACTGCAGCAACAATTACATGTGAAATTAGCCTCGCCTCATAGCCTGCAGTGTAATTCTAGCCTTCTGAGGTGTGGCAAAGTCATCTGTCTCTAATTAAAGATTTTCTCTGCCTTCCTCTCTCTGTCTTCTTCTTTTTCTCAGCTCATCTATTTATTATGTTATTGCTCTTCATTCTCTTTTCTATCTCTCTGTAAGGGATAGTTTTCCCCCTGTAATTTTCATTTCCTTCTTCTTTGGTACCTCTTAGAAAAACTTTGTCTATTTTTTAATTTGTCCATAACGATGATCAAGATACAAACGTATCTATCATTGTTTATCATAAACAAGCTATTTTTTCACAAAAATTTAAATAGAGTTATATTCCATTTTAAACCACAGCATCAGAGAAAACCAGAAGGCAAATAAACAGACAGATAAAAGATTTTAAAAAACAAACAGAAAAAGGGAAGAAAAAGGGACAGAGCTTTGAGGATAAGTCGCCTTTCTGTTTCTAAGGCATGTTTCTCTACTGCAATATAATCTAGACTGTGTGTGTCTGCGTGCTCCGCCTGCTGCTGAGTTTGCATGTTGTCCCTGTTGCCCTCAGGGTTTAAGAAGAAGAAAGAGCTAGAGAAGCAACTGGGGACAGAAAATAAATCCACAATGCTGCCATTGTACAGACTCAGGTTCATACGGGAAGCAGTCTTCTTCATGCAAGATTATTACCTCTACATGAACAACTTGTTACGTACAAACTCTTTCTGCTTACATTCCTATAAAGTAATTAACGGAAAATATTTTAAGATCAGAGGTTAGATTAGTTGGTACATTAAAAAAAAAAGTTTTAATATCGAGAACAATTCTTACTGCATATGGAGGTGGCCATCCTAAACTGGGGTATCATAACTACAACAAAAAAGGTATTTAAAAACTCTTTGCTGGATATTTTCCGTGTAATTAATGTGTGTAAAAGGAAGGCAGGTTAAAAGAGCTGAAATGTCTATGTCTTTGTATTTGAAAAAAATCAAATTTAGTTTAGTTTTTCTTTATGTATGGTAGTTTTTGTTAACCAGTTCAGAATATTGCATTCTGGTTTAAACTAGAGATACCCAGAGAAAAAAAATAACACACTGAGGTTTTTTGTAGGGACTTAGACATTGGCACTCTGTTGCAACCACACTGATTGGTTTTGGAACCAAGTTAATGAGCAGGTGTGTGAGTGTGATTGCATGTGTAAGTGTCTGTGTATTTGTGAACTGTGTGTTCTTGCAGCCCAGCATTCCACCAGAGCACCATGGGCTATTTGAAATGAGAATTTAGCAGCAGGGATTCACACACATGTACACACATTCCTGATAGCCACAGTAATTAGTTGGACTCCACTGGAACTTGCCACAGGGAGGGAGAGTGGCAGAAGAAATGGTAGTGTTGTTGGGGTGGATGGAAGTGTGACATCTGTGATGACTTAATGCAATGAAATTATTTCGAGTGAAATGTAAAATTAAATTTCTGATTTGTCCCTTAGAAACATTTTATTAAATATATCCTCACTGACACTGTGTGGCACATTCTCAATTTCTTCTGATGAGCCAATGTCAATTTGATTTCAAAAGCACGTTTAAGAACAACATAGTTCACCAAAGTGCTTTAGAAGTTCATTTAAAAACTGATGACAGAACACTGTGTTCTGTTTTGTTACCACAACTTTATTGTTCTTAACAATGATTAAGAGCAGTGTTCTTAACAACTAAATAAGACAAGTGAAACATAAAATCAAATATAGTTAGACAAATGAATAGGCAGGGAAAAAGGTTTTTGAACTTCATGTTCTTGGCTCTGACAAATTACTGGGCCGAAACTTATTTTGCCTTTGGGAATACAAACACGTCTGAGGGGTTGGAAAAGTAACCTATAACCCAATTATTTGGTGTCCAACAGCTCAACAGCTAGTGTGATCATGCTTGTAGAGAAAGGAGCAAATTTCAGCAGGCAAAGGCCTCATGCCATAAATGCAGGACCACACTCAATGCTAGA
The DNA here is from genome assembly GCA_907169785.1 of Menidia menidia. Lineage (NCBI taxonomy): Eukaryota > Metazoa > Chordata > Actinopteri > Atheriniformes > Atherinopsidae > Menidia > Menidia menidia. Next base: position 17,279,116 of record CAJRST010002224.1, on the reverse strand, counting down.
GATAGGCCATAGGCTGAAGCCTGTATCGTTAAGTTTCGCTACACTTATTGAGGGACTACTAAATGACACCTGCAAAAAAATCCTTAGTGCATTTTGAGCTCATAACCAAAAGTTCTCCAATCGCTTTGCGCCAGTATTTTTACAATAATTACTTAAAAATGTAACTATATCAGTAGCCTGATCACACCGGTAAAGTACGCTCGAATCAAGCCGCCTAGCCGTTAGCCAATCAGAGCGCGTCCTTCAGGTGCGCTCTCCCATTCAGAGGCGAGAACAGAAGAACAACAACAAACATGGCTGCTCCCATGGAGCAGTGCATTCCCGTTGATCAGACAGAAAACGCAAGAAAAATGAGGATTATATATGCATCACACACATATAATCGGTAGAAAAAGAACGGACACAGACACTAACAGTTGTTCGTGGAAGAAGCTGGTCGTATGTGCCCGTAAGTGTATGGACGGAGTTGACCGCACGTTGGCGGAGGGACACAAGACAAAGAAAGGTAAATTGGTCCAAGCAGAAACTATAAATACTGGTGATTAGATAATTTGCAGACAGCATCTTTGTTTGTGGCTTATAATCAAAAGCTAAAGTAATACATTTGTTGATTTAAAATAAATGCATGTGTAATTGTTGCCAGCCCTAGCCTTCATTATGAAGTAGGTGTATGAAGGCTATGTGTAGGGTCTCAATAATAATAAAAGGCATTATTATGAACTTGAAGTGATGATAGGCAATTAATTGATTTGTCAAATAATGGTTAGATTTTAAATTTGTCACCCAACTACCAGTTCAGTCTGGTAAAAGAGAGAAAATGTATTTGATATTATTTGTTGGCAGCTGGTTTATGATTGAACTTTAACTCTCTCTTTGCTAGGGAGTTTGGTTAATGCAGCTGAAGTGAAAATGGACGAATCCATCCTCAAGGATCTGCGTGGAAAAGATTGTGTCGCAATTGAAGTCCGGTAGCACAAACGGTGCTACAAAGAAAGTTAAATTCAATTCAATTTTATGTATATTGATACTAATGATAATGATAGGAGTTATGACAGCAATAACACTATGCAGAGTAGTAGCAGAGCAGGAACACGGAGCAGCAGGAAACTCCCAATCACAGATCCAGACTCCACAGCTCTAGGAACACCTGCAGGAAGTGATAGGAGGAGACTCCTATCCCTCCTATGATTTCGATGATTCATAGTTTCTTTGTGTTTTCTATTGTAATTCTCAAGTCGTAACAACCCGAAGTGATCCTAAAAAGTTTAACATCTCAAGGCTTGCTGGGTCCAACAAAAGTAATTGTTTAAAAACAGAAATGTCTTTGTGCCTTCTTTAATTCCCTGTACATTTCCATAGTATGTCTTGCCTCAGAGGAGTGAATTCACAACCCACGGGTTAGCTGATTGAAACTATTTCATTTCTGAAAACCAATTTGAATATTTGTCCATAGTAAACTGAATTTTGTAGTAAATGTGAAAAAAAACAATCTTGTAGCTTATAAATAAGAGTTCATTTTTTAATGTTGTGATATTAATACTTTCCATTGTTCTTATAAATAATCAATAATTATGATTATGATTCTTCCTATTGTTATGAGGCATCTGAAAAGTTTACCCCTTTTCAAAATCAGGTTATCATTGCTATTGCCATTTGTCAATAGTCACTGAGTGGAGATTTATAAATGGTTAGAATCGGTCTTTATAATTATATATGTACATGTATAAAATTTGGGAGATATCAACTTTGGCATGCTTAGTGCTTGGTAGAATTGTTCAAAAGTAATTGAAAAATTATATGTAGGCTTCTTATTCTCTTTCAGTTTTTCTGAAGATGATTAATTCTCTCTGTAAATATTCATAAATGTTGCAACAAACAGAAGAAGTAACTCTTGTTGGTGTGGGAATGGAGTGGTGGTGGTGGGGGGGGGGGGGTTGTTACTATTATTTTTGTTATTATTTGTTCATTAATTCCATGAATGCTTAAGTTGATATCAGATCCATTGAATAAACAGTATAAATTTACTTGAAGATTCTTCTAGTTTTTATTGTTATTTCCGAAAATTTTGCTTCCAATATTGTAACTGGTCTGCTAGGTGATAAAATTCACACCACTTTAAATAGTTATTAATTAACCAGACACAAAGGGATATCTTTCTATTAGAGTTTTTCAATTTAAAATTCAAAGAATTGCAGTTTTCATGTGCAATAAATATATATTTTGGGAAATTGCGAAATTGTTAAAAAGTGTATATTTTCATTTAGAATAACTCCGTACTTAAAGCACGCAGAACATTGCCGCTTTAGAAGCTCAGAGTAAGTATGAATGTCTGTAGGAATCAAAAATTTGAGTACAATCGCATTAATAATAAAAAAGTTACAAGGGTTTGAAAATGGTAGAAGACCCAAAATCGTCACTTTTTGGGGTAAACTGCCACCTTTGGCACCCATTTTCTCAAATACTGGC
>CAJRST010002224.1:17238413-17276640 GCA_907169785.1 Menidia menidia | reverse complement strand
GCGAAATCCTATTTCTAGCCACATTTTGAGCTTCAGCCTATGGCCTAAGAGGCAGAGGATCCACTGGCAGGGTGGAGAAATCGGGAGGACTGTTTCTGGAACCAGACTTATACTATGATTTAAAATTACCCTAGGAGAGGGCATTCTCACTCGACTTAACCTGCCAGATAGCCAGAGGATCCTTTCACAGGGATGTTTAGTTAACATCAGACCTCTCCTCAACTGTCAAGGAAAATCACATTGATGCTTTAACTTCACAAGAACATGAGAAAAGCTACTCATGCACCAACAATGACCTTAACCTTTTCAGGGAAAAATTAAGCTTTAGTTTGTAAACCCGTTCAAATAATCTTCAGGAAGCTTGAGATATTTTTTTTCAGATAATTTACCAAAGGATCTATTGTACCGCAGTATCATTTTGCAGTTTGTGGTATCCCACGTTTGAATATTGTGGTTATTTGATATCATTAATATATCTAGACAATCTGCTTTACTCAGCCTTAAACTTAGTTTCATGTTGAATAAGTTGTGCTATATAGATTAAACCTAAAGAGAGCACCTTTATATGATGAAACCAGGACAGCAGAATGGTGTGGTGGTGAGCACCATGGCTTAACAGCAAGAGGGTTCTCAGTTCAAATCCCCAGGGGACTGGGACTTCCTGTATGGAATTTGTATGTTCTTCCCAAGTCTTCCTCCCACTGTCCAAAAACATACTAATTTTGTGAGACAAATTGAACACTCTATTTGCCCTCATGAATTGATGTGAGTGTTTCTGATTGTTAGTCTCTGTGTGGCCCTGTGATGGACTGGCAACCTGCCCAGGGTATAGCCCGCCTTTCACCATGTGTCAGCTCAGATAGGCTCCAGAATCCCCTACAACCCTACTAGGAATAAGTGGTACTGATAAAGGATGGACGGTTAATACATTTACTATTTTTATCAGCAGTAAAAAGTCATAATCGTTAAAATTAATTTAAAATTCATTCAGGACCAGGACATTTACAGTAACATCATTGTTGACATAAGAAAAAATAGTCTTGAATGTTTTCTCATACAATCCAAAGTATTATAAGTCAGCCCGGCAATCCAATCATTCACATTTCATAAAATAAAAATACAAAACTACTTTATACACTTTATAACAGTGTAATCTCCTTTAATCAATAAACTGTCTTCTGTTGTTTTATGTCCTGCTGTTTTCATTTGTGTATTAAATTCTATAAGTGAAAGAATACAAACTGTATGCAAAATTACTTTCTCTTGATCCCTGTGCTTGCATATTATCTTCACATTTTTTATTTTTTCTTGTCAACTTTTATTGGTGGATTGGTTATTTGCTCATCTTGATGGTATATTGCTAAAGTTTTAAATGTCACATATATGCAAATATAAAGCCTTGTAGAAGATTAGTATTGGCTCTACTTCCTATGAACTTTGGGCTCAAACCTTGATTTTTTTTTTATGTAGTTGGCAATATGGGGCTGAAATCCAAAGGATGTCTTGGAGGTAAAGACTGAAATGGGATCAGTCTTTGGTCATTTATGACCAAATTTATGACTTTGGTCGTTTATGACCAAAGACAATGATAACAGTTTTAGACGTAATTATACATTTTAGACGTAATTAATAACCATTGATATCAACAGTTGAATAACAATATGGATAAATACATTGATGTGAAGACAAGATAAATGTCTGAATGTCATAGCAACCATGTTATATCATATTCTGGGAATCAACTACTGTCACTCAGGCTACATTCATACTGTAGCCTGAAATTACCTAAATCTGACGTTTTTGTCCTGATGCAACCTGTATCCAATCTTTTCATCACAGTGTGAACAACACAGATCGCATGTTTTTTTAAATTGACCCAGGTCATTTGGAAATCTGGTCCCAAATCTAATACGTATCCAATCTTTTCAAATGAGTCTTTACAGCCAGTTGGAAATAATCCATCCTGCACATCATTGATACTCGAAGAAATGCCACTTTTCTGCGTTCTGCTACGTAAAAGAAAAACAACTGTGGCCGATGATAATGCGGAGAATAGTGAGTGGACAAAAAGCGGTTTCTGACTCAATTCGTATTTGAGGGAATAGCTCTATCCAGGCTAAACTCCAGGGGTCTTATCGGAACTGGGCTATTTCTGTTGCAGAGCATGGGTATAAACATACAGTACCTGGTTCCAATGCCAAAGAAAAATAAAGAGCCTTTGCGGCAAATACAAAGAGCCTAAATACTCAAACAAATGAAGTGGCCGTGGTTGTGTGTCACCTGTCTATTTTATGAAGACTTGGATCGCAAACACTGAGCCATGTGATGTCATTTTATCCTCTACTGCGGATACTTTAGGTGTGCTTGCAGTTCAAACTGGAAATCGCATCCAAGCTGCATATATTTATAAATGTGACTGACCATGCAAAAAAATCGAATTTGTGACACTTCAGGCTGTAGAGTGAACATAGCCTTAATTTCAGTAGATAGTGTTGTCCACTTATTGTGTTCCATCTTGCCACTGCACAACATTTTCAATTTTTTCCTCAAAACAATATTGTATAATGGCAATAGTGACTTTATTTGCAATGGAAAATATATCCATTTCACCTAAGTGTGTTGTTATATAGTTATTATAGATGTGGTCTGATAAAGTAAAATTGTGGTCTGATAAAGTAAAATTGTTTAATGTGGGCCCCACCACTTGACAAGATCTGATGGACTCCACGTGAATATAGGGTTTACAGTTTTTGACCACAAAATAAAGACAATCTAGAGGACTCATGAATACAAAACTTCTTTACTACACAAAAATCTAATTACCCACTCTTCTGAACTGCAGACTGACCACAAGCAAAGAGAGAATCCACACACCAGCTGTTATGAAAAGGACAAGTTTTGTTGGGACCTGGTGTTGCTATGGTTACCAGTTTGAGTGGCCCAAGTATTCCATGGGGCACAGCGAGGTTATTCACTGCACACAAGGTGAAAAAAGAAAAAAACTAAATACAGAATAGGTTTTCATCAGCGCTCCGACACACACACGACCACACAGATCTGATTTGCAGTAAGCCTATGTTTACATGAAAGCGCTTCATAAACACCAACACGCAAAAATGGTTGTTTCAATAATGCTGGAAGAAATGCAGCACTGTTTGATAACAAAAAAGTAAAAAATTGTTAAATGAACAACAATCTTCATAATACTTATTAAAATCTATTCATTGTGTATATATGGTGTTAAAATCCATCCATCCATCCATCCATTATCCACCGCTTATCCGGGGTCGGGTCGCGGGGGCAGCAGCCGGAGCAGGGAAATCCAGACTTCCCTCTCCCCGGCCACTTCAGCCAGCTCCTCCGGGGGGATCCCGAGGCGTTCCCAGGCCAGCCGGGACACATAGTCCCTCCAGCGGGTCCTGGGTCTTCCTCTGGGCCTTCTCCCGGTGGGACGAGCCCGGAACACCTCCCCAGGGAGGCGACCAGGAGGCATCCTGATCAGATGCCCGAGCCACCTCAACTGGCTCCTCTCCACGTGGAGGAGCAGCGGCTCTACTCCGAGCCCCTCCCGGATGGCCGAGCTTCTCACCCTATCTCTAAGGGAGAGCCCAGCCACCCTGCGGAGGAAACTCATTTCGGCCGCTTGTATCCGTGATCTCGTTCTTTCGGTCACTACCCAAAGCTCGTGACCATAGACGAGGGTGGGAACGTAGATCGACCGATAAATTGAGAGCTTCGCCTTTAGGCTCAGCTCTCTCTTCATCACGACAGACCGGTACAGCGCCCGCATTACTGCAGACGCCGCACCGATCCGCCTATCGATCTCACGCTCCCTACCCCCATTCGCAAACAAGACCCCGAGATACTTGAACTCCTCCACTTGGGGAAGGACGTCCGCTCCGACCCGGAGAAGGCACTCTACCCTTTTCCGTTGAGAGACCATGGTCTCGGACTTGGAGGCACTGATCCTCATCCCAGCCGCTTCGCACTCGGCTGCAAACCGCTCCAGTGAGAGCTGTAGGTCCAGACTTGATGGAGCCAACAGGACCACATCATCTGCAAAAAGCAGAGATGCAACCCTAAGGCCACCAAGACTGACACCCTCAACACCTCGGCTGCGCCTAGAAATCCTGTCCATAAAAGTTATGAACAGGACCGGAGACATAGGGCAACCTTGGCGGAGTCCAACTCCCACCGGAAACGAGTCCGACTTACTACCGGCAATGCGAACCAGACTCTGACTCCGGTCGTACAGGGACCGAACAGCCCGTAACAAGGGGCCAGGTACCCCATACTCCCGGAGCACCCCCCACAGGATACCCCGAGGGACACGGTCGAACGCCTTCTCCAAGTCCACAAAACACATGTGGACTGGTTGAGCGAACTCCCATGCACCCTCTAGGACCCCGCTGAGGGTATAGAGCTGGTCCAGCGTTCCACGGCCAGGACGAAAACCACCCTGCTCCTCCTCGATCCGAGGCTCGACTATCCGACGGACCCTCCTCTCCAGAACCGCTGAATAGACCTTCCCAGGGAGGCTTAAGAGTGTGATCCCCCTATAGTTGGAACACACCCTTCGGTCCCCCTTTTTAAATAGGGGGACCACCACCCCAGTCTGCCAATCCAGCGGGACTGCCCCTGATGTCCACGCGATGTTGCAGAGTCGCGTTAGCCAACGCAGCCCCACAACATCCAAAGCCTTAAGGAACTCCGGCCGGATCTCATCCACCCCCGGGGCCCTGCCACCGCGGAGCTTTTTGACTGCCTCGGTGACTTCAGCCCCGGAGATTAGAGATCCAAACTCCGGATCCCCAGGCTCTGCCCCTCCAACGGAGGACGCGCCAGTGGGATTGAGGAGGTCCTCGAAGTACTCCGCCCACCGACCCACAACGTCACGAGTTGAGGTCAACAGCACACCACCCCCACTGTAAACAGTGTTGGTGGGGCACTGCTTCCCCCCCCTGAGACGCCGGATGGTGGACCAGAATCGCCTCGAGGCCGTACGGAAGTCTTTTTCCATGGCCTCCCCAAACTCCTCCCACGCCCGGGTTTTTGCCTCGGCGACCACCCGAGCCGCACGTCGCTTGGACTGCCGGTACCCATCGGCTGCCTCCGGAGTCCCACAGGCCAAAAAGGCCCGATAGGACTCCTTCTTCAGCCTGACGGCATCCCTCACCGCCGGTGTCCACCAGCGGGTTCGAGGGTTGCCGCCACGACAGGCACCGACAGCCCTGCGACCGCAGCTCTGGGAGGCCGCGTCATTGATGGAGGCGCGGAACACGGCCCACTCGGACTCAATATCCCCCGCCTCCCCCGGAACGTGTTCGAAGCTCTCCCGGAGGTGGGAGTTAAAGCTCCGCCTAACAGGGGACTCCGCCAGGCGCTCCCAGCAGACCCTCACAACACGTTTGGGCCTCCCGGGTCTCACCGGCATCCTCCCCCGCCATCGGAGCCAACTCACCACCAGGTAGTGGTCGGTGGAAAGCTCCGCCCCCCTCTTGACCCGAGTGTCCAAAACATGCGGCCGCAGATCAGCTGAAACGACAACGAAGTCGATCATTGAACTGCGGCCTAGAGTGTCCTGGTGCCAGGTGCACATATGGACACTCTTATGTTTGAACATGGTGTTCGTTATGGACAATCCGTGCCGAGCACAGAAGTCCAAAAACAGAACACCGCTCGGGTTCAAGCTGGGGGGGCCATTCCTCCCAACCACGCCCCTCCAGGTCCCACTGTCGTTGCCCACGTGAGCGTTGAAGTCCCCCAGCAAAACGAGGGAGTCCCCAGGGGGGGCACCCTCCAGTACCCCCTCTAAGGACTCCAAAAAGGGTGGGTACTCTGTGCTGCCGCTAGGCGCATAGGCACAAACGACAGTCAGGACCCGTCCCCCCACCCGAAGGCGAAGGGATGCTACCCTCTCGCTCACTGGGGTAAACCCCAACGTACAGGCACCGAGATGGGGGGCAATGAGTATGCCCACTCCTGCTCGGCGCCTCTCACCGGGGGCAACTCCAGAGTAGCAAAGCGTCCAACCCCTCTCAAGAAGGCTGGTTCCAGAGCCAGAGCTGTGTGTCGAGGCGAGACCGACGATGTCCAGCCGGAATCTCTCCGCCTCGCACACTAACTCAGGCTCCTTCCCCGCCAGAGAGGTGACGTTCCACGTCCCTAGAGCCAGCTTCTGCAGCCGGGGATCAGTCCGCCAAGATCCCCGACTCCGGCCGCCGCCCAGGGCACAGCGCACCCGACCCCCCAGACGAAGCGCAGCCCAGAAGACCCCTTATGATGAAAAAGGAAAATGGATCCAGAGTACCCTCGCCCGGGCGCGGGCTACCGGGGCCCCCCCCTGGAGCCAGGCCCAGGGGCGGGGCACCATGGCGAGCGCCTGGTGGCCGGGCCTTCACCCATGGGGCCCGGCCGGGCCCAGCCCGAAGAGGAGACATGGGTCCCCCTTCGCACGGGCCCACCACCCGTGGGAGGGGCCATAGGGGTCGGGTGGTGTTAAAATGCTGAGTAAAAATAAATGTCAGGCTAAATGCAGGTTGAAGAGACTCCAAGCTTAGTTGTTCTTTGAAAAAGAGTTTTATATAGACACAGTATATAAATAGGGGCTTGCCAGGTGCAGAACATTGGGTTAATGAGTAGGAAATATGGGTGCAGACACAAACAGGACATTCTGGGAATTGTAGTCTGTAGTCAGCGATGCTGAACATGGAAGTGGAGGAGCATGCATGACTAAATAGCCACACCCATAGCATTTATTTGGTTATGACGTTGTTGCAAAAATTTTCAGATTTTAGACTTTAGCCTGCAAAAAATTACTTTTTTTATGTAGAAGTATATGAAGGTGTCTGAAGTCACTCATAAGAGAGATACACAACTCTAAATGTACTGGTAATTGTTGCGTAACAGTTTTTGTAGCAGCACTCTGAACAGACTTTAAATAGAAATATGTCAGGTGGTGGGAAGTAACTACGAAGTTCAATGAAGGTTACACATGATGATTACCATCGATCAGCTTGCCCCTGAATAACCTGGAGTCTTCGATGAACCCAATGTTCTCAGAGTTGGTGGCCAAATAAGACATGGGCCGCTAATTCAAAAAGAAATTAACCTTAAGACATCATAATGAACAAACCCTACTCCAAGGCCTCACTTTATGGATGATTCCATACTTTTGAGAAGTAAATGCCTGTATTTTTCCTATGTATCTGTTATGTATTGCTCCTGTTTTGTTAGACCAGTCAAGTTGTGTTATTAAATTTGGTAAGCTGTTGAAACCACATGTTTAGAGCACAGCCATGCCAACTAATCTGGCAACTAGAGGTGATTTATTATTCACACACTCTGTTAATATAGTTTATGTAAGAAATGTGGCAGTCTGTGAAAAAAGATTAACTGTTATCTTTGATGGAAGAAAGGTGTTCCAAACCAAAAAACTGAAAGAGCACCTCCACCTTTATGCCTCACAGACTTTCCATGATGCCTTGAGAGGACATTTTCTGTATATGTATATATACAAAGGAGCACACTTCATATGAAACTTACAAAGTCTGTAGCAATGATTGTGATGAGTATGTTGTGAGGAGTCAGCTGTGTCACAATCATTGACCATAGGATTTCCCATCCCACCACTGAAGCCTTTGGTTCCATGGTGGTACCTACAGTAGAGGTTCCTTTCACCTTTTCATATCCTCTTGTACCAAATACACATTACAAACATCTCACTTGCCATCTACTGAGACCAAGCAAGCAATTGATTTATTGCCATAGCTGTGAGAGTTTAAACACAGGTCAGAGACATAAACTACGAGAGCAGTGCATCCAATATGCCCGCAACCCCTCTGCATACCTGCAGCTGAGCAGAAAATCAGGGAGATGCTGCAAGCAGAAATCATCTATCCTTCATTTAGTTCATGGGCAGCTCCGGTAGCGCTGATCATCAGGAAGATGGAACCAGGCCCCTCTGAGCAGAATAACACCTGCTCACATGCATAAATCCCTATTCGCTTCCTGGAGTTGATCATGTCCTTGACCGCATGGCTGGGCCCAATTGGTCCTGCTCCCTTGACCTCAGAAGTGGCTACTGGCAGGTGGAAATGTCCCAAGACATCCTTCTCCATCTACCAAGGATTGTTTCGGTTCAAGATTATGTCTTATGATCTCTTCAATGCTTCCTTGCAAAGTTTTGTTGTCCGCACAGTGCGGTGGCTACTGATCCAGCGAGGGATTGTCCTGTTCCCTGTGGAGTTTCCTGGGCCTGGCGTCTTACGATTGACAGTTTGTCTGAGACTTTGCCATCATTGTCAGTCCCCTACACCAACTGACCCAGAAAGGACTGTTGTTCAAGTGTACATCCGAGCCCCTGTGTTGGCTTACCCTGATCTTCAGGGACCCTTCATTGTGGAAATGGATGTCAGTAATGTGGGCCTTGAAGCAGTATTGTCCACGGAGGGAGAGCAGGCCCTCAGCCATCCAGAGAGGATCTATTGCATCACTTGATGAGAGCTGCTGGCTATTGTCTTGTTTTATAGTGTTTAGTATACTTTCTGTCACATGTGCATGTATGAATGTTCATATTGTTACTGTAGTAGTTTGCGGCATACTGTTTTGGGGACTTTTCGGTGTTGTTGTGGGTAACTGCTCAACCACAGTGCTATTGTTTACAACCCGGATCTGAGCTGTTAGCCCAGTGCTGCACATACCTTCTCAGTGGGGTGAGACACAAAATCCCCAAGGAACTATGGAGAAAGAAAGGGGACGCAGGAGTAAAGTGCAGAGAGTAGAAGAGATAGTATAAGCCATGTTTACCATCTGTAATATTGGGGAATGTAAGATCTCTCCTTAATAAGATGAAAGAGATAACAGCACTGATTCGAATGCAGAGGGAATACCGGCAATGCAGCCTTATGTGCTTCACGGAGACGTGGCTTAGTGAACTTTCTCCGGACACCCTGGTGACACCCGGGATACATCAATGTGAAGGAGAAACTCTGCACTAGAGACTTGGAGCTGTTAGCAATAAGCATGAAGCCGTACTACTTCCCAAGGGAGTTTTCACATGTTATTGCTGTGACAGTGTACATCCACCACTCCCTGGTCAGTGCTGCAGCCAAAAATCTGATCCACACCACGGTCTCTAGACTGCAAAACCAGCACCTCCAATCCCTTCTCCTTATCTCTGGTGATTTCAATCATGCTTCTCATACTATCCTAACCCAGTATGTGGAATGTCACACTAGGGACAATAAGATTTTGGACCTGAATGCAAACACCAGAGATGCATACACCTCATCCCCCCTCCCCCCACTGGGCAGCTCTGATCACAACCATGTCCATCTGGTCACAGACTATATCCCGGGAGTGAATTAACAACCCCCTGTGATGAGTTCTATGAAGCAGTGGTCTGATGAGGGCAGTGATGGGCTCAGAGACTTCTTCCAAACAACAGACTGGGAAGCACTCTGCAGCCCCCATGGCAGTGATATTGACAGAATGACCCATTGCATCGTGGATTATATTAATTTATGTGTAGAGAACATTGCCCTCCAAGTTGGTATGGTGTTTCCCCAACAACAAACCATGGGTTACCTCTGAGATTAAGAACCTGCTTGTCAGACGAGGGGGAGGTCATCAAGGAAGACATGACAACATACCAGAAATTCCCCCAGACGTGACACTGCTGAATGAAGAAGAGGATCTTCAGCTTGGGGGACAAAGATGAACTACGTAGAGTCCAGAAAGAACTCCGGCATATGATCAAGAAGGGTAAGGACTGCTACAGGAAGAAACTGGAGAGGCGGCTAGAGCAGAACAGTGCCAGGGACATTTGGAAAGGGCTGCAGACCATCATAGGCCGAGACAAAGGAGTAAAGGGCCAGCTGTAACAAAGACTTGGCAGATTAACTCAATCTGTTTTCAACAGATTTGATTCTTCCTATTCTCCCTCTATCACCCCCTCTGCCACATTTTTACACTTCTCCTGGCCAGCACTCCAACGTCTCCAGTCTTCAGCCAGTCTCCCTCATCACCTTCTCCCAATCAGTTCATAACTTCCCCACTCACCAGTTCACCTTCCCCGCCTCAATCACTTCTGGGACTATCACCATTTATCCCCCCACATCCCCTGTCCAGTTATTCTCTACCCCCCTCTCCTCAACAAGTGATAAGATGAGGAGTCAACTTAGCAAGATCAAGACATGGAAGGCCCAGGGACCCGATGGCATTAGCCCCAGAATCCTCAGGGACTGTGCTTACCAGCTCTGCGGTGTGGTTAGGCACCTGTCCAATCTGAGTCTATGCCTGGAGAAAGTCCCACCCCTTTGGAAGTGCTCCTGTGTGGTACCAGTACCGAAAGCGCTGCACCCCAAGGAGCCCAACTACTTCAGGCCTGTTCCCTTGACTTCATGTCTGATGAAGACAATGGAAAGGATCATCCTGAAACACCTAAATCGCCTGGTGAGCTCTCAGCTGGATACCCTGCAGTTTGCTTACCGGCCTGGGATTGGAGTGAACGATGCAGTGATCTACCAGCTGCACAGATCACTGTTACACCTGGAGGACAGTGGAAATGCTGTGAGAGTCATGGTATTTGACTTCTCCAGCATTATTAACACTGTCCTTCTGCCCTACACCTGCAGTGCCTGATTTTTGGTGTTGGCCTCAGGTTGGAAAATTGACTACTGGGTGAGGTAAATTGGTGTTCAGTTTAATATTTTTGTATTTTAATGTCTATATTATAATATTTAAATATTATAGTTATTAAAATACCTTTATTTTATTACATTGTTAATAATATTTATTTATGCCTCCACTGTGCTAGTGATTTTTCCCTTTTTTCTGCTGTAACGTGTACACACCCCCACAGCATTTTCTGGTTGTGTCTTTTATACATGCAGACGTACACGCACTCACACTCATACACAATGTTCTGATGAGCTGGGCGCGGCTTCCTGGCTAGTTCCTCCTGTGCAGTTCCCCTCCAGGTCCAGCACGTTACTCTTTTAACAAGGGGAGAGTGATTAGCCAACTGATTGTAGGTGTGCTAATCGTTCCCTGGCACTGCTCCCCTGAGCCTTCCCCTCACCTCCCCTCCTGCAGCTGAGCACCACGCCCCCTCCACAAGGATCAATAAAGTATTCTATTCTATTCTATTCTATTCTATTCTATTCTATTCTATTCTATTCTATTTTTATTCTATTCTAAAACGCTGATCAAAAGAAACTGTCACAGTTTTTCACCGGGACAGGCTTGCTCCATACCGACCCTTGGCCCTGGTGTGTATAAATACGTAATAAAAAATAGCTTAATCACGTTTGTATTTACAGCAATACATTATATAAAAATGAGTAGCTGTGTAGCTGTTTACAGTGAAGTACAAGGTTGAGCACTTCCTCAAATTCCACTTCTCCATAAACACTCTTTGATGGACAGATTTTAAAAGTTTGCCGATAAAAGACCAAAAGTGCCCATACCAGCCCAAAGCCTATCTTGTTTTTAACTAAGACCTCAGCAAATTGTGTTGAATCTTTAAAAGGACATATTATTCAATCTTTGAGGGTTTTTAAAGGAAGCTCTTCCATCTTTCCCTGAAATGATAGACACAAACAACAAAACAAACTATAATCTTAATTTGGCTTAGTGTGTTAACATCACCAGATTTCTGATTAAACACATATTTGTACTGAGTAGACTATTGAAAATGTTGAGACTAAATTGCTAAATGCTAAAGTGCTTTTGACCTTCTTTAGTCATGAATTAGGGGAAAATCTGTTTCAGCTGAGGTACTGAAGTAAATTTGATGTACTACACTCAAGTTGTCAAGAAATAAATATATCTTGTTCTTGGGAATGATATGAGAGCTAGGTGGACATAGAGATGTGTACACCAGTACATAATGTCTCTGACCACAAGCTGTTAATTTAAAGCATAAAAAACATCCAGATATGAAGATCTTATGTTATACAGGTTTGTAGGACTGTCTCTGAAAGTCTCAGTGGAGATGAGGGAAAGAAACATAAGAAAGCGACCTTGGATTGGGTGAAGAGATGCCGTTGAGCTTCACATCAATAATTTAGCAGGAGAGTTGACACATGAAAAAAGGAATGAGAGAGAGGGAAAAAGAAGTAGAAGAGAATGCCCAGTGATTCTAGAGTCATCTAAAATTAATGCACACATCATCACTACCATGAATATTCATAAAGAAAGGAATATTTAAGTGTGACTCCTATGGAAAATTTTTGTTAATATTTTCACTTACCAATAACTTGAGGGCCAGATGAGTGTCATTTGCATTGTTTGCAGACAAGTATATCTGAATTTGTATGGTTTTTATGTATATCTGTCGGGTTCTTTTCTTATTCATACTTAAACTGATGGATAGACAAAGGCATACTGGAACTAGTCACTAGACAAGGCAAACTGAATGAAATAAAGTTGATCAACAACAAAAATTTCTGTTTTGAAATGTTTTTTTTTCAAAAACTAAGAAACTGACTACAAACACTACCAAATCTCAGATCAGATTTTCAAATTTATTTTCTGTTAGAAATGCTATATCTTAAAATGAGAACCCAAAGAAGGACATTTTTAGGAGGGGTGTGAACATGTGAGTGAAACACAGAAGACGAGGATGAATCAGATCTGTAAAACTAACACATGCTGTTATTCTGTCTGACACCAGCGACTGCAGTGAACTCATTACACAAACACACAGCCTCCTCTGTCTCAAACTGTCTCACATACACAGGTATGCTTACACACAAACACACACACACTCTTGTATGATATGGTTATAAGGGAGGCTATGCATTGTGATCCCATTTTCCTCAGGCAAGATGAAGGCATTGTGCATGTGAGTGCGTGCTTGTGTGTGTGTGTGTGTGTGTGTGTGTGTGTGTGTGTGTGTACTTGTGTGTGTGTGTGTGTCTGTTAAAAAAAGAAGATGGTGAGGTGGAAGGAGGAAACAACGACATGAATAGGGAAAGAACAGTCAAATGAATGACACATGGATACAGATCTTGCACAAGACATAATTGTCTGTTTCAGCATATTATGATACCCTATCAAACTATGTATAACTTGCTTTAAGATAATAATTTTGATTTTCAAATTATTGTTACTTTGCTATAATCCTGCTGTTTAAACCTTTTTGATCTTGCTGTTAGTTTTTGCATGTTTTTTTTTTTCTGAAGTTCAAGTGGGATTTTTTTTTCTTCACATTATCTAAAGTGCTAAGAGCTTGTCTTTGGTGATGGAAATGATGAAATTGACTGATTCCACATCTTTTCCATATTTGAAACGAAGTGCCATATTGAAAAAAAACAAAAACAAAACAACTTGTAAACTCAAATGTCCTTGGAAAAAGAACCAGATGAAAAGGGGATGGTAAATTGGTCTGATATTACTGATATAAAGAAATGTGTGTATTCTAAATATGAAGGCAACACATTATGCTTATGCATCTAGCAGAGGCTTTTATCCAAAGTGACTTACAATCCAGATAAAACATTAAAGTTAACATCAAAGCCAACAATAAGCTACACAGAAGAAAATCCCTTGTCAAGACTATTAGAGGTGACAGTGGTAGTGTAGGGGTAGACAGAAGTACAGAAAGTCAAAGATTTGTAATGGGAATGGAGAGCCAAAGGGGCTGTGTTAGGGTAGAAGACGCTCTTTATAGAAGTGGGTCTTCTTCAAGATAGACAAGGATTTCCCTGTTCTCTAGCTAGCATGCCTCACTTTACACCAAATGTGTGATTTCATAAAGGCAAATAGTAATACCAGAAATCTCAAATATGTAATTTTAGCTAATCTTAGACATTAAGATAGCATTCAACATTCATGTTATCTAACTGGCAAGAGACATCATGCATCAGTCCAAGAGCAGGTACTTTCCTGGAATGCAATGAGTGTTGAAATGAGTGGTTTGAAAAATCACGGTAGATGAAAACCACCAGCCTTAGTCTTTGCCAATTTTAAACCCTTTCCATTCTAAGAACATAAGCCGATTGTCTATCAAGCCCCAAGAATATTCTTCCGGACATCTGGTAGGCAATAGACTGCAATCACACATGAAAAGTTGCTTTAAAACATCTGTCGTCCATGCTATAAAGCAATGTGATTGGAGTCTTTATAAAATATTTAGGGCCAGCATGAACATTTATTGAGACAAATATACTTCATAAAGCTATTTCTTACCTTGAAAAGGTGATGTCTCTGTTCTTCTGACATCATCAACTGATGGCTATCTGTTATCATAGCATCCATGTCCAGCAGCCAATCCCACAGTTCTTGGTACTCTGTCTCAAACTCCTGTAGACTGAGGACAGCAAGACAGTATTGAATTAAAGTACTGTGTAACTAAATCCCTTTTCACCTATTCTTAAACTGTATGAGACAGTAAGACAATCAATAACAATAAGATATAAAACAATAAATAAAACACATTTTTTAACAATAACGTCTATGTTTGAGAACTGTATTTTTTTCATGATACACCAAAGAAAGTGATAAAACTGAAAATAATTTTAAGAGAAGAAAAGTGTTAAAGAAAAAACAGGTAGAGTGACATGTTGGAACTAACTATGTTGGCTGCTATGATTTATCACTGGTCACTTTAAACATTTGCAAACTATTTTAGTTGTATTTATTTTCACCTTGTATTGCAAGTGTTGCACAGAAATTTCCCCTCGGGATAAATAAGGCTTTTTGAATCTTGAATCAGATTTAACAGTACTAGGTGTCAAAATCAAAGACTCAGCAAGCTGAAAAAGTTTTGAAACAACTTTAGGTTCTTGATATTGAATTGAATTGTTTCAAATTTATTTGATTTAATTTTCATTATTTGGTGTATTGGATAAAATGATTACAACATAAATAAATATCTGTATTGCTAGTATCTTCTGTATGTATCTTTAAAGTATGACTCCTCTGGCAAATTTAACATGATAAAGATTCCGCTTACTTAGTCCCTTTAGAAAAACGTCATTCTTATTTTTTTGTGGTTCTAATTCCCCTATTCCCTTCCCAACAAAATCTTTTTTTCATATATATTTTTTTGCCATTCTTTCTGTTTTTTTATCATCCTCTTTTCCCACAGTTTACCCCAACTCTTTCTCTTTATTTATTTTTCTCCCATATTATACTTTCCTGTCACGGTATCTGTTACTTCCTCCCTCTCTTGGCCACCTCACTCCTCCCATTCTTACCTTGTACTCATAGACACAGCATCACATCAAATATTTATGCTTCTGGAGCAGGGAGCAATTGCTCAAATACACACATTACTGTCAACGGTTTTGTTAAGGTGCGTGTGTATGTGTTTATTATTTATATATTCACTCGTTTTCAGTCTCGGCGGGGATCGCCAACATGTTTCTCAACATTAGCAGTGAAATTGTTTGGATTTCTCTTGTCGCCACCGACGACACTTTGACAGTTCTGTCAGGCCCAAAGCGTTTCAATGATGACATTCATACACACAAGCCCACTCTACACATACCTTGAAGTCAGCACTACCACACACTAAGAAATTCTCACCAAAGTAACAATGGCCTTATGCAAAAACAATCCAAACCAACTCCTTCTGTTAGACACATATATTAGCAGTTACCCTGAAAACCACACAAACTGAATTAAACTACTAAAATACTCATAATCAACTCAGTCATAAACCCAACAAATCCATATGTATGTCTTTCATAATGGTGAGATTTTAAATCAATTTTTTACGTTAGTGTGACAATGCCATTTTGTGGATCTGTGATGGGCTAATGTCCTGCACAAGATAATCAGGGTATAGAAAAACACAAGTTTGATGCATTTGTTATTCTACCTCTGCATACAGTAGCTTACTCTTTACATTTTAATCTGCGTATGCCATACTACATTTGAAATCTTTCCAATTGCTCCTCCCACACTCTCACCCCTTTTCTTTTAATTTGCTCTTCACACATCTCATATTTAGTGTTTTAAACTCCAAGTAATTCTTAATTAAATAAAAATGTAACAGAATAAAAACAAGTAAATGAAGCAAGCACTGCTTCCATCCCCTGAGGCAGCATTTCTCATTATGCAGGGAGCAGAGCGGCCCTCTATTGACTCAGACAGATGAAGAAGATACGACACATGCACAGATTGTTTTCTCTTGTCATTTGACATCTCTCCACACCCCCCTCCCATACTTGCCTCAGTTTTTGTCTTGTTCTCACACTAATGTTAACTAAATGCTTTGTAAAACAGGATCTCTTGGGGGGCTGACTATAAGAAAACAGACATATCTGAGAGTACCGTGATACCACTGTGTGGTGGGCTTGACATTGGAATGGTTACAGAGTGTTTGAAGTGCCAGGTTCACTTTCTGTCATTTAGTTCTGACTGAGTGCGTGGGAGCATTACAGAGAGCTATTCTGACATCTATTGATTTGAGAAAACTCAAATTCAAAAATTCTATTATTAATGCATATTTTGTCCTAATTTCTGTCGGAACTGTAAATGATTTTTATTGGGAGTCAGGAATTTGAGAAAATCAGTATTGGAGGAAAAACTTGATCACCTTATATATAAACATTATTTGAATTGTTCACAAAGGCCATACTCCAGCCAGAGAGTGGATGGTTCAAGTCCCATATGTGTGTTGAGTAAAACATTATTTATTTTTTTGTGTGTATTCCTTGGCATGGTGTTACTGTCATTTAAATCCCAACGGGACAAGTCTATACTTGTATAGAACATTTTCTATCCACTGTGCCTTCATGTTAGACACAGGTAACCAAGATCTGACCTAAAAATGGAAGAGATATGATGTCATAGTTTACTCACCTAGTCAACTTAAAAAAGGCGTTACATATTGATGATCACGATAATAATGATAATAGGAAGAAAAACTACTAATATTCAGATAATAATGATGCATTTTAATTGGTTTAGAATTAATTGTATTTTTTGACAATACATTTGTTGCCATTGTGTAAATAAAACTGTCTAACTTTACGGTTCATGAAGTTTTCAGTCTTCAAACATCTCACCATTGTGTCAGGATCAGAGCACAGGGAAAAGAATTAGAATTTGTTATATTTAAAATACAGTACTAAAAGTTTCTTATTGTCAAGACCAGGGTGCTGTAAAAGTGTACTCAATCTTTAGAACAGGTTGATTGACACTCATTGCAGTCTAGTATAATATCAGCAAGTTTCAGGACAATACACTGGGACAAGAACCTCCGCAGTTGGGTTATGAAGAGGCTTTAAGCTCAGAACTTAACTCTTTTTGAAAGCCTTGTTCTGAGTCTTTCCCACCCAAGCTGGAAATCACTGCAACCTATTCTATTTATTATAGTGTACCGACCACCCGGTCCATACTCTGAATTCTTATCTGAATTTGCAGAGTTTTTGTCAACTTTAGTCCTTAAAACGGACAAAGTAATTATTGTAGGGGACTTTAATATCCATGTGGATGTTGAGAATGACAGCCTCAGTACTGCATTTATCTCTCTGTTAGATTCCATTGGCTTCTCTCAGAGTATTCATGAACCGACTCACTGTTTTAACCACACCCTTGATCTTGTTCTGGTGTATGGTATTGAAATTGAACATTTAATAGTGTTCCCACATAATCCGTCTTTATCTGACCACTGTTTGCTAACTTTTGAGCTTTTACTGCTGAATTACCCTCCACTGGGTAAAAATGTCTACTCAAGATGCCTGTCTGATAGTGCTATAGCTAAATTTAAGGATGTGATTCCATCAGCTCTACATCCATTATCAAGTCGTACAGAAACAGAGGACTCTTATGTTAATTTCAGTCCTTCCCAAGTTGATCATCTTGTTGATAGTGTTGAAGGCTCGCTGCGAACAGCTCTTAACGCTGTAGCCCCCCTAAAGAAGAAAATTCTTAAACAAAGACGGTTAGCTCCATGGTATACTAGTGAAACCCGCAAATTAAAGCAGATATCTCGGAAACTTGAGAAGAACTGGCGTTCAACCAAGCTGGAAAAGTCTCGTTTATCTTGGCAAGATAGTCTTAAAGCTTATAGGAAGGCCCTCCGTGATGCCAAAGCAGCATATTACTCGTCTTTAATTGAGGAAAATAGGAACAATCCCAGGTTTCTTTTCAGCACTGTTGCCAGGCTGACTGAGAGCCACAGCTCTATTGAATCAAGTATTCCAATAGCTCTCACTAGCCATGACTTCATGAGCTTCTTTAACGATAAAATTCTAGCTATCAGGAACAAAATCCACCAAGACTTGCCCTCAACTAGCATCGACTTATCTTTAAACTCAGTAACTGTAGGACCAGAACCAGTTATATGTTTTGACTGTTTTGCTTCCCTCAATCTTTGTCAACTAACTTCAATCATTTCTTCATCCAAACCTTCAACTTGCCTCTTGGATCCCATCCCGACTAGGTTGCTTAAAGAAGTCCTACCCTTAGTCGGTACTTCTCTGCTAGACGTGATCAATCTGTCCTTATTAACAGGCTATGTGCCACAGTACTTTAAAGTTGCTGTAATTAAGCCTCTTTTGAAAAAGCCTAACCTGGACCCAGATGTTTTAGCCAACTATAGACCTATATCCAACCTTCCATTCATCTACAAGGTCCTGGAGAAAGCAGTAGCCAAACAGCTGTGTGACTATCTACATAGCAATAGCTTGTTTGAGGATTTTCAGTCAGGATTTAGAGCTCACCATAGCACAGAGACCGCACTGGTGAAAATTACTAATGACCTCCTAATGGCATCAGACAAAGGACTCGTCTCTGTCTTGGTTTTATTAGATCTTAGTGCTGCTTTTGACACCATTGACCATCAGATCCTACTACAGAGACTGGAACATTTCATCGGAATTAAAGGAGCCGTTCTAAGTTGGTTTAGGTCCTATTTATCAGATCGGTTTCAGTTTGTGCATGTTAACGATGAGTCCTCCATGCATGCCAGAGTTAGCCACGGAGTTCCGCAAGGATCCGTTCTCGGACCAATCCTCTTTACTTTATATATGCTTCCTTTAGGTAATATTATCAGGAAACACTCTATCAACTTTCATTGCTATGCAGATGATACTCAGTTATACCTATCGATCAAGCCAGATGAAACTCATCAGCTAGCTAAGCTTCAAATGTGCCTTCAGGATGTTAAAACCTGGATGACCTGCAATTTTCTAATGTTAAACTCAGCTAAAACTGAAGTTATTGTTCTAGGGCCTAAACACCTTCGTGACGCATTATCTAGAGATATAGTTTCCCTGGATGGCATCGCCCTGGCCTCCAGCACCACTGTGAGAAATCTTGGAGTTATCTTCGATCAGGACATGTCGTTTAACTCTCACATTAAGCAAATATCAAGAACCGCCTTCTTTCACCTTCGTAATATTGCAAAAATTAGGAGCATCCTGTGTAAAAATGATGCAGAAAAACTAGTCCATGCATTTGTTACTTCTAGGCTGGATTACTGCAATTCCTTGTTATCAGGGTCTTCAAAAAAGTCCATTAGGACTCTTCAGCTGATCCAGAATGCTGCAGCACGTGTTCTTACAGGAACCAGAAAAAGAGATCATATTTCTCCTGTCTTGGCTTCTTTGCACTGGCTTCCTGTTAAATCCAGAATAGAATTTAAAATCCTTCTCCTTACGTATAAAGCTCTTCATGGTCGGGCCCCATCTTATCTTAAAGAGCTTTTAGTACCTTACTGCCCTACCAGAGAACTGCGCTCCCAGAATGAAGGGTTACTGGCAGTTCCTAGAGTCTTGAAAACTAGAATGGGCGCTAGAGCGTTCGGCTATCAGAGTCCTCTTTTGTGGAACCAGGTTCCAGTTTGGGTCCGGGAAGCAGACACCGTCTCTATATTTAAGAGTAGGCTTAAGACTTTCCTTTATGATAGAGCTTATAGTTAGAGTAAGTCCACCCCTGGTTGTGCTGCTATAGGCCTAGACTGCCGGGGGATGCATCATGATGCACCGAGCTCCCCTTTCCTTTCTCTCTCTCCCTCCCGGTGCAACCTCATTCCATTAACAATGTTACTAACTGGACTCTCTCCCTTCCCCGTAGTCGTGTGCTTTCTCGTCCCCCTTCTCTCTTCTCTCTCTTCCTAACACTTTCTGCAGATATTCCTGGCTCTGGAGCTGTGGGGTCTGGATCTGTGGTTGGGAGTCTCCTCCTATCACTTCCTGCAGGTGTTCCTAGAGCTGTTGAGTCTGGATCTGTGGTTGGGAGTTTCCTGCTGCCCCCATGTTCCTGCTCATCATTAGCATTAATATCATTGCCATTTTTAATCTATTCTACGTGTTGCTGTGTTGGCTGCCCCTCTCTGCTCCTTCTGTCCTTCTCTCGCCCTCTCTCTCTCTCTTGCTCTCTCTTTCCCCTCACCCCCAACCGGCCGAGGCAGATGGCCGCCCACCCTGAGCCATGGTTCTGCTCAAGGTTTCTGCCTGTTAAAAGGAAGTTTTTCCTTGCCTGTGTCGCCTAGTGCTTGCTCATGGTGGGAATTGTTGGGTTTCTGTAGTTAACTTCAGAGTAGGGTCTGACCTGCTCTGTTTGGAAAGCGCTGTGAGACAACTGTTGTTGTGATGTGGCGCTATATAAATAAAATTGAATTGAATTGAATTGAACTTCAAACCCAGTGCAACATAGAAATTGTGACACAGAGATAGCCTAACAACACAGTGGCCAGATGTAAATGTGCTGGTTGGCCTCGATATGATGGTCAGTTGGTGGGGTGGGGGTTAGTGTAGTGGTGAATGTCCCTGCCTGTCACACCTCGACGAGGATATTCACATGTATATATTCTACTTTGTAAGTCACTTCGGATAAAAGCGTCTGCTAAATGCATAAACATAACATAAATGGTCAGTTTGCTGTTGCAGATAGAAAGCATGAGAAGTACTATATATATGGTTTGTAAATATATTCAAAACCTTGGCATGATTTCAAATTATACACTGGTTCAAATACCATACTTGTGCCATCTGAAAAAGCAACAGACTCACAAAAAAAAAAAAAAAGCAACAGGGTACAAATGCAGCATTATGATGAAACTTTTCGGTGGTGCATAGCTACTGACACTAATAACCCTTATGTAATGCAATATTAGCATTATCTCACTTTTAGTCTTAGCTTACTTTTATTCACTACGTTTGGTATTTACTTTTGACATTATAGCCTTTATAATGCTTTGAGTTAAATTGTTTTTACGTTTGCTTATTGGTTACCATCACATCCAATCTATTTTGCAGAAATATTGTTTCTCCTCCTTTTCTCTGCTCATAAGGGTAAACTTTACTTCCAGACCTTGCTTTAAATATTAACAATCACTGCCTTCTTTATTATTACTGTAATGCCTTTGGCATGGCCCCACTTACAACAATTATTGATAAACAGTCAATACAAAAAACAACGAACGCGGATAACAAATGACAAATAATTGGACAAAATATAAATATGAACTGAGTGAAAGAAGACAAAAAGGCCTGAAAAAGCATGGAAACAAAGAAATAATTCATAGTAAAGCAAGTGTGAGTCAGAGAATGAAACAAAGAAAGGAAGGAAATCGGAGGTAGAAATTGAAATCTTGTAGAATAGAAATAAAATATGTTCCAGAGAGGGGTGTGTGGGACAGGAGGTAGATCGAATGAAGAAGGGGGGAAATGAGAGGTGAATAAGGTGAATGTAAATGAAAAGGCCATATTGACAGCTTTCACCTTTCAGTCAGAGAGTCAGCTAGATTTATGAGGTGATACTTTCTCTTCTTGTCTAATGGATTCATCCTACACAGACATTAACACCTGACTGTCAATGAACAGTAGCAAAAAGCAGTAGGTCACCATGAAGATTACCTCAAATCTTCTCAATTATTCATAATTTACTTAGATTACAGTGGTGTGGTGGCTAACACGATTGCCTCTACACCAGAAACAAGATGGTTTCCGGGTTAAAATCGTTGAATGTCTGGGGATCTTTCTGTGTGGAGTTTGCATTTTCTTCCCATGTCTGATTTGGTTCCCAACAGGTACTTCGGCTTCCTCCCCACAATCCAAAACATCTTAGGTTTATTTAAGGCTCTAAATTGCTGCTAGCAATTAATGTGTATCTGTGTGTGTGTGGTTGTTCATCTATGTGTGGCCCTGTGATGTACTGGTAACCTGCCCAGGCTGTACCCTGACTTTTGGGCACTGTCAGCTGGAATAGGAATAAGTGGTATGGATGGAGGATTTAGATGAACTTTTCCCACCAAAAAAACAAGTTGAACTGTTAGCGAAAGGCATACCTTCGCACTTGTTGAACCTTTTAATTACTTTCAATTTACTTTCAATTCATGGAAGGATACAAGTTTCAATTTTTCCATTAACTTAGTGATTTCCTTGCACAGTAATGTATTTAAAAGTATATTATTTTATAACATAGCCTACTTAAAAAAGGATACATTTATTCACCATAATGTACCTTAAATTTGATCAGTCATTGATCTGTAAATGAATAATATTACTAAATCTCTATCTGCATTCCAGTCTGTAATCTCTCTTAACCCAAATAGTTTATTTAGCTGTAGATCTGCAGTATTTTTACCTCTTCATGCATGATAGATGTAGATACCTATACCATCATGGGAGCCAGCTCATTCTTCTGAAAGATTTGTGTTATTTTCTCACTGGAGTTCTGGACAGATGGCCCTACTCCTAAGGCACTGGTTACCCCTCTGTCCCTTCCTTAGATCTTTGATCCTTTGTCTTCTGACATCAAACTATCTGTTGGTTGAAACCTCGGCCTGTCCATCTGGAAGTTTCCTTTCAGATTTCTCCAGCCTACTGTCTTTGAATATCCAGGGATCTCTGGTTGGCCACTGAAACATTTGGACTGGCCTTGTTCTTCCTTAAGTACTTTCTGCACCTGTCGTACCAAGTTTTTTGTTTTGCAATGCTTCCTATGTCCTCCATGTATCCATGGCCTTTCATTTCTAAGTTTACTTTTCGTCCACAATTTTCTTCATAATCCCATTTTGTTTTAGTTATATTGACTTCCTGTGCATACCTTGTTTTAAGTTCGGATTGTCATACATGAACTTTAATAGTTATCTCTCGGTCAAAAAAAAAATTCTGTTCATTGTGAGTCTTTTTTCACCATTTAGTCCCTTTCATTATTTAGTTTTGGAAAATAAATAAATAAATATATAAAACTGCCAAGTTAAAATGTACTATAATCTGGAGATCAGCAATTGCTTTCTACTTTGTGTTGAAAAGATAAATAGGATAAAAATAAGACTATCTGTGTTTAGAAAGCTGTCTTATTGCTAATCGTTGCTAATGCTTGGGTTAGCCTGTGTACAGCATTGGACTTGACTGAAACTACATCAGGTCAATGTCGTATTATAGGGAAAATGTTGCTGGTAAGAACAAGGGTTGGAGTAATGTCCCCCCCAGCTTTAGCCCGAGTAGTGTTTTGTTGTTGGACTTCTGTGCTCGGCACTGATTGTCCATAATGAACACCATGTTCAGGCATAAGGGTGTTCAAATGTATTCATATGTGCCCTAGGCCGGATATAAATGATCAACTTTGTTGTTGTCTCAGCTGATCTGCGGCAGAATGTCTTGGACACTCAGGTGAAGAGGGGGGAAGAGCTTTCAACTGACCACTACCTGGTGGTGAGTTGGCTCTGATGGTGAGAGAGGATGCTGGTGAGACCAGGCAGGCCCAAACATATTGTGAAGGGTCTGCTGGAGAGCCTGGCGGAGTCCCCCATTAGGTGGAGCTTTAACTCCCATCTCCGGGAGAGCTTTGAGCACGTTCCGGGGGAGGTCGGGGACATTGAGTCCGAGTGGGCCATGTTCCGCGCCTTCATTGTCAACACGGCTTTCCGGAGCAGCGGTCAAAGGGTTGTCGGTAACTGTCTTGGTGAGGGGTGCCGTCAGGCTGAAGAAGGAGACCTATCAGGCCTTATTGGCCTGTGGGACTCCAGAGGTAGCTGATGGGTTTGGCAGTTCAAGTGGCATGCAGGTCGGACGGTGGCCGAGGCAAAAAGTTGGGCATCGGAGGAGTTTGGGGACGCTTCAGGGCGACTCTGCAATATCGCATGTTTATGTTTATGTTTATGCATTTGGCAGACGCTTTTATCCAAAGCGACTTACAGAGTAGACACAATATTACATTTATCATCACTATGACAATAAGCTATACAGAGGAGAAACACTGATCAGAGTCAGTGGTGACAGCAAGAGATAGAGGTAGAGGGGACTACAGAAGGAGTTGTGGGGGGATAGAGGTACAGGTTAGGATTAGGATAGGAGATGCTCTTTGAAGAGGTGGGTCCTCAAGAGTTTCTTGAAGACAGACAGGGACGCTGCTGTTCTTGTAGCGCTTGGTAGGTCGTTCCACCATTTTTTAACGACACATGCAAACAGTCTGGATTGTCTTAAGTGTGGTGAAGGCACTGCTAGCTTCCATCCATGGACATCAGGGTTAGTTCTGCTGGATTGGCAGACTGGGGTGGATGTCCCCCTATTCAAAAAGGGGATCCATACCCTCAGTGGGGTCCTGGAGGAGCATGGGAGTCACCCAACCAGTCCACATGTGTTTTGTGGACTTGGAGAAGAGGTTCGACCGTGTCCCTCGGGGAATCCTGTGGGGGGTACTCCGGGAGTATGGGGTACCGGGCCCTTTGTTATGGGCTGTTAGGTCACTGTACGACTGAAGTTAGAGCTTGGTTCACATCGCCGGTAGTAAGTCAGAATCGTTTCCGGGGAGAAACTTCGCCAAGGTTGCCCTTTGTCTCTGATTCTGTTCATAACTTTTATGGACATCATTTCTAGGGGCATCCAAGGTGTTGACGGTTTCTGTCTTAGTGGCCTTAGGATTGCATCTCTGCTATTCGCAGATGATTTGGTCCTTTTGGCCTCATCAAGTCGTGATCTACAGCTCTTGCTGGAGCAGTTTGCAGCCAAGTACGAAGCGGATGGGATAAGGATGAGGATCAGTGCCTCCAAGCTCTTTTCTGCAACTTGGGCAATACATAGTGTTTATGACTGTTTTCCCACCTATCCAAACGTTGAAAGAGCAAAATCTCAAACTTTCAGTTTAAAAGCCAAAAGGGGCATCTTCCAATCAGCAATTTCCTAGGTTTTCCTACTGGGACCTACCTCTTCCGTTTATATAAAGATACTGTGGGGAGTTATACGCTTGATTAACAATTTCTTAATTTGTCTCTAGTTACTAGCATGAATGAACACTATTTTTTTATATTAGTGTAACAAATCTACGGAAAAAAAGTTGTTAGATTTAGTGTAAAAGCTTTTGCTTTCTGTCACCTCCAACATATCTGGCTCCTTATCTGATATTCACACTGTTGAACCTCTGCACTACCTATTACCTATTAGTGACAATAAAAAAATGTTTTCTCTTGTTTCCCATATCGTGAGCAATATTCTATATCACCAATATGGAATGATAACTGGAACAGTATACTGATTTGTGTGAATCACCACTAAAAAGCTCAAAGTCTAGAGCTCTTCACTGAATTATAAGAATTTAAATTTTAAAAATCAATTCATTTCTCTTGTATTTATTCACACTTAAATTCAGCGATCGATTCCTGTTTAAACATGTTTTCAAATTCGGAAGTGCCATCTATCCATTATGGAGAGGCAGACTGTCTAGGTTGTACCTCGCCCATTGACCACTGGGATAGGCTCCAGTTCTCCCTGTGACCCCATTAGGGAATAAGCGGTAACGATAATGGATAATGGATAATGGATAATGGATGGATGTTTTCGTCAGCAGATTTTTTAAATAAATGGATGTTTTAAATCAATGACACAATGACTCATAGGTGTACACACAGGCTTTTCTTGTGGTTTGAATTTGACTACAGAAATGGTGATACATAAAATATTGTTTATAAAAGTACTTTATTTAGTCTTAGTCTAGTTCTTCCATTTAATTTGTCACATCTCAGCACATTTCTGGGCATGTTGTCCTCTATGTTTTTTTTCAGATTCATCGGCAATAAGACTTTATGAAAACAATTCCAAGGAAAAGAATTGTAATGTTCATTGGTTGGTTTATGGAAACCAATATTACCAATCCAAAGAAATAAATTACCTTTTATCTTGTCAATTCACAGAGGGGAATGTTTGCAATGAAAAAAATACACCTTCGCTCCTTATCTAAAATTAATTTTGGTATTAATTTGGAATTTAGATATTTTGTGTTAGATTATTGAATAATTCAATCTTAATTTTCTTTACAACTGAACCAAAACCAAGACTTTTAACTCAGCTAAATTCACAGGAGCAATAGAAAAACATGTTACATCCAATTAATATGAAACTCATCACACACACCACTGCACTGGACAGATGCACACATACAAATGTGAATCTGAGCAGTCACAGCTAACATATGAATTACCAATTAGTGTCAGGCACATCCAATCTAAATTACTGAAATATTACTCGGCAGCATCAGAGAACAGAAAAACAAAAACAGGAACAAAGTGAGTCTTTCATTTGGATTTGTGATGAATGTTTCTTTTTCCTATAAGAAAGCAAGTTGTTCTAAGAAGTTTTTTTCTCAACAGTATTATTGTATGCACATGGCACAGAAGACAAAATACATCCTTCATCTAATTCCCTGTGACCACTCACTGGCAACACCCACAAGTCTGTGGAACATTACATACTTCAAATTTAGACTTAAAAGTAATTCGATTTAGATTTTTATTTGCATACGCGCAACTTGGTGTATTTTTTAATTTCCCTTGTATGTGTTTGCACCTTGCTTGTGAATGATAACCATGGTGGGAGGTTTCTTAAAACTGAGTATGAAACGCCAAAAGGCAGTGTGACTAAAGGCGAGCAGAGCCTGTCCACACCAGATTACTGGTCTTACCGCACACACATTTTTGTGTGTGTTGTGTAATTAAATTCTACTGCGTGTGTGTCGTGTGTCTGACAGTTATTATGGGTCTGTCTATAGTTTTTTGGTTATATTTATTCTGTTAGCTTCCAGATAGTTATGTCTTTTCTCACAATTTATATTTTCTATTTACCAGGAGTATTATAATTTAACTTCATTTAATATTATTAACTTGAATTATCAACAGTTAACTTCTGGTCTTCAGGCTTCCCAGCAGAGCTACTCCCATCACAAAGAGTATTGGAAAGACAGTGCATCCTATATCAATTCCTTTTTCAAGATTTTGCTACCGAGTTCAGGCATCTGATACCTGCTTTTGCAGAAGTCATTGTGTTTCACTTAAGTGTGAGTTTCCTCTTTCGGGATGTGGAATATTTTAGATTTTGGTTCACTTAGTGGTACTATCAAGTCTGAAAGAGTGAACTGTGGCTATACATTTTTCCTCTACCTCCTGTTTTTCCAAATGATCTCAGCTCTTTGGAGCGAGCAGCGATGTTTCTGAAGTTACCTTGTCAGAGCCTTTATGCCATCCCTTTTGATAGCTGCTCTTTGTAAGACTTGATTTCTTGTTTCAAGCTTCTCTGTTAGGCTTGTGCATGATTTTGACTCTTCTGGTCTTCTATTTTGACACTTGATAACTTGGTTGTATTTCAGTATGTTATTGACTTTCCACTCAGCTCGCTAGCAAGGTTTCTAACACCTTTCAAGGTCTTGAAATCGTTACACCATTGTGATACTTGGGGCATCTTGGGGCATTACATATTTTCTCTTGCAGGATGGGCATAGTTCTGTGCAGTAATGGGTGTATCCCATCTGAGGCCATGACATGATACTGCTGCTGAGGGATCTAGAGTGCTGTGGAGAACTTCCTGCCAGGGGTTGTCATGACTACCACTGTGGATTGTACCTGCACTTCGCCTTTTCCAGATGTGTTCCTGGTTTCGTATATTTTGCACTCTTGAGTTCTTGCAGGTTTTTCTGCATCATGTTGCAATTTTTTACCAATAATTCCTCAGTTAATGTTGCTGACCGACTGTTTGAGATAGGAATAGCAACTGTTGAGGTAGAAATAATTTTGTTTTACTGTATATAAATTGTATATTCTTTGATAAAGTGGCTTACCAGGAAAAATAACATATTTTGTTCATATTTACCTGTTCTTCGCCAGTAGACGGCTTTTTTTCATGCTAGGAAATGTGGGGTAGTGTAAGCTGCTCAGATTTATTGCCATCCCCTCTAGAGCAATTTGCTGGGCTTCACACTGTCCTGAGACAAGATCCGCCTGGAAGACAGATAACAACATTCACTGATGGATATGATGGATGGATATTTTTCAAAACCTGCATATGGTAAGGGTCTGGCGAGAAATGAAAAAACTGCCAAACTTATATAGAGGGCAGTGTGATTACTGAATGAAGAGCAGGTTACTCTGGGAACACAGTCGAATAGAGTGGAGCACTGCAAAGGAGGAAACTGAGACATGTTAGTTTAGTTAGTAGTGAGACACGGTCAAACAAAGGAAACAAACATCATAATAAAATAGGAAAATAGGAGATTCAAAATATAATCAAAAATACTTCAGAAACTAAACAAAACTCAACAATACTAACGGTAGGGTTTCCCCTTTTACAGATGCATGAAATTACTATCAACTATCCATGTCATATGTAAAAGAAAATCATCCATCCATCAATCCATCCATGTGCTTTGTCCTTTGTTTTTAAGAGTGATTATTATTTTGGCTTAACATTTCATAGTTTATGATTCTCCTGATTAGCGGAGCGAGATTGTTTTCGAAATAACTTGTCATAGTTCTATCTTGCCTCCATAAAGAAGAGTTTATTATTTTGTTATAGTTTAATAGCCAAGATATCCTCCTTCTTTCTGAGCGAGTGTTGTTCTAGCCTTGTCATCTCTCTCTATGTAGAGAGTTTGTGAAATAATTTAACTTTTCATTGCCTGTTGATTTGTTTCTGCTTTGGAGAACAATTCAATAAAGACATTTATAACTGGATTCCTCCATCTGCATCCTGAGTTCCGCTGGTCCCTGACACCTGAAAATATTGCAGATATGGGTTTAAGCAACAATAAGGGACATGTGAAGCTCAAGAACATTCACAGGATTCAAAAGAAAGTAGCAAATTACAAGAAATGTGTAAACAACAGAGGAGTTAGTGATAATCACAGCTCCTGAAACTTGAAAAGTGGCTCCAACACATCCTATGAATAATATAAAAGATCTCTACAAAACAACCAAGAAAGCAGTGTAGCATAGAATGTTCAGGATCCAAGATATAAAAGTGATGGCGAATATAGGTGTAAAAAGGGATTTTTCTTTTTGTTTTTAGTCCATACATGACCACATGAATACTAGATGACGAAATTTAAAACAATATGGTAAACAAGCTTATTTTACTCAAATGTAACATACGTGTATATACCCATGTGTGTGATGTAATAAGGTTTGAGGTCTACATGGCATTGACTTCTGCCAGGTTTGATGAGCTGTTTTGTTTTTTGTTTTGTTTTTTGCTGATGGGTGAGATTTTGCCATGCTATTTTGACTGATATGCCCTTTACAGCTATACAAGCTGTCAAAAGGCTGCAAAAAGGCTACATTAATCCTCTTATATTGTACATTTTCATCTCTTAAGTAATACCCACATGTGCTCAAACAACCATATTAATATGTGTATGATTACAGATGTATAGTTACACTAAATTCTAGGTATATGCATCCTGTGAAGACAAATTACCCATAAAACCACACACACATTTAGCATGCATTGACTTTCCCAAGAACTAATTATTTCTCACTCACTCACTCACACACAAACACACACAAACACACACACGCTCCGACCTAACTTGTACAAAGGTTCCCATAAAATCACATACGCACATAAATTGACCATGAATAGCTCTGCACACACAGACACTTTAGCACACACACTGACACAACACTCTGTATCGAGACACAATCATATAGAGGCACTTAGCACGCCGCTCAGATGTAATTGCATACAAACTATATGGAGATGAGACTTCAATTGAACCAGTGAAGGCAGGGGGACTGTGTAGAAACAGCAAAGCATAGACACACACACACACAACACCTGTTTCTTTTTTTCGTTCAGTAATCTGAATAAGGTATTGTCGCATCGACTCGAGTTCACATGCAGATCTCTTTAGCAGACTCGACAGAAGGCTCTAGAAAGGTCATCCAATTTGTGGAAAGCAAAGTTGCTCAATCAGAGAACCAATATACAAGCTGGCTATATACAATCAACAGTGCTGTCAGCATCTGTGGTAAGGTGTGTTTGAATGAGAGCATTCTTTGTGTATGTATTCATGGTAGGCAAAGAGATAAGGGTAACTGAAGGCTCTTAGAGGGAAAAGAAGATTTTCTTTTTAAATATTCCTCCATTATCCTTCATTACTTCCTTCTGTTTCAGTCTTCTGTATAGTTTCCGGCTGTTTGCTGCCTGCTTAGTCTGTAAGAGCATGTGTCATGTTCTCTGTTTTAGGTTTAGTTAATTTGGCTCTGTTATTGTGTGCTTTTATTTTGATGTCTGTCTTGGCTTCCCCTTTCCCTTTATCTCCACCAACCTCGTTAATGTAGCTCAGTTACCTCTGGCTTTTTTCATTGCACCTTGCGCTTCCATTCTAACCTGCTCTACACTACAATAATCAGGCCCCCTACATGTGCCTCTATTTTTCTGACACCCCTTGTAAGAGCCTAACCACATAGACCATTTTCTTGTCCATGATCATGTTCCTTGCGTTCTAGCCTCGTTGTGTGTTTACCTTCAGGTTTCTTTTGTCATACACAGGCTGGTTTCATAATAATCCTTTGTTTATTCGATTCCACTGGTTCCTGACTTACTTCCCAGCCTGTTCCCAGCCACATTGTGACACTATCGGTAATTCAGTTGTATGTTCATTGCTTATTTAGATCGTACTTTTCTCTGAAAATGGACACGGAGAGTATAAAAAACAAGCAAAACTACCGTTGATGCTTGTATGCCTTTGGAACATCTGAACCCAAAACCTGGTCAAATGTAATCCTGTTTTATTTATAAAATGGCTAATTTCAACAAATATCAACTAGGCCATAGGCTGAAGCTCAAAATGTGGCTAGAAATAGGATTTCGCTCCACTATCCTGGGGACTACTTTTCGATAGCAGTTTTACAATCTTGAATATGTACTCGAGCTGGGAAAAAAAGTTCTCCATGGGATTCCAGCCAGTATTTGAGAAAATGGGTGCCAAAGGTGGCAGTTTACCCAAAAAAGTGACGATTTTGAGTCTTCTATCATTTTCAAACCCTTGCAACTTTTTTATTATTAAGCCGATCGGACTCAAATTGTTTATTCCCACAGACATTCATACTTACTCTGAGCTTCTAAAGCGGCAATGTCCTGTGTGCTTTAAGTAAGGAGTTATTCTAAATGAAAACATACACTTTTGAACAATTTCACAATCTCCCAAAATATATCATTATTGCACATGAAAACTGTCATTCTTTGAATTTTCAATTGAAAAACTCTAATATAAAGATATCCGTTTGTATCTGGTTAACTAATAACTATGAAAAGTGGTGTGAATTTTATCACCTAGCAGACCAGTTACAATATTGGACGCAACATTTTAGGAGATAAGTGAAACAATGAAAACTAGAAGAATCTTCAAGTAAATTGATACTATTTATTCAATGGACCTGATACCAACTTAAGCAATCATGGTATTAATGAAAAAATAATAACAAAAATAATAGTAACACCCCCCCCCCCCCCACCACCACCACCACTCCATCCCCACACCAACAAGAGTTACTACTTCTGTTTGTTGCAACATTTATGAATGAATATTTACAGAGAGAATTAATCATCTTCAGAAAAACTGAGAGAGAATAAGAAGCCTACATATAATTTTTCTATTACTTTTGAACAATTCTACCAAGCACTAAGCATGCCCAAATTGATATCTCCCAAATCTTATACATGTACATATATAATTATAAAGACTGATTCTAACCATTTATAAATATCCACTGCACTCCATTGCAATAGCAATGATAACATGATTTTGAAAACGGGTTAAGTTTTCAGACGCCTCATAACAATAACAAGAATAATAATCATAATTATTGATTATTTATAAGAACATTGGAAAGTATTAATATCACAACATTAAAAAATGAACTCTTATTTATAAGCTACAAGATTGTTTTTCACATTTACTACAAACTTCAGTTAACTATAGACAAATATTCAAATTGGTTTTCAGAAATGAAATAGTTTCAATCACATAACCCGAGGGTTATGAATTCACTCCTCTGAGGCAGGACATAATATGGAAATGTACTGGTAATTAAAGAAGGTGTAAAGACATTTCTGTTTTTAAACAATTACTTTTGTTGGACCCAGCAAGCCTTGAGATGTTAAACTTTTTAGGATCACTTCGGGTTGTTACGACTTGAGAATTACAATAGAAACACAAAGAAACTATGAATCATCGAAATCATAGGAGTGATAGGAGTCTCCTCCTATCACTTCCAGCAGGTGTTCCTAGAGCTGTGGAGTCTGGATCTGTGGTTAGGAGTTCCCTGCTGCCCCTGTGTTCCTGCTCTGCTACTACTCTGCATAGTGCTATTGCTGTTATAACTCCTATCATTATCATTAGTATCAATATCAATGCCATTTTTCATCTATTATATGTGTTACTGTTGGCTGCCTCTCTCTGCTCCCTCTGTCCTTCTCTCGCCCTCTCTTTCCCTCACCCCCAACCGGCCGAGGCAGATGGCCGCCCACCCTGAGCCATGGTTCTGCTCGAGGTTTCTGCCTGTTAAAAGGAAGTTTTTCCTTGCCTATATCGCCTAGTGCTTGCTCATAGTGGGAATTGTTAGGTTTATGTAATTAACTTCAGAGTAGGTCTGACCTGCTCTGTTTGGAAAGCGCTGTGAGACAACTGTTGTTGTGATGTGGCGCTATATAAATAAAATTGAATTGAACTTTCTTTGTAGCACCGTTTGTGGTACCGCACTTCAATTGTGACACAATCTTTTCCACGTAGATCCTTGAGGATGGATTCGTCCATTTTCACTTCAGCTGCTTTAACCAAACTCCCTAGCAAAGAGAGAGTTAAAGTTCAATCATAAACCAGCTGCCAACAAATAATATCAAATACCTTTTCTCTGTTTTACCAGACTGAACTGGTAGTTGGGTGACAAATTTAAAATCTAACCATTATTTAACAAACCAATTAATTGGCCATCATCACTTCAAGTTCATAATAATGCCTGGTATTATTTTTGAGGCCCTACACATAACCTTCATTCACCTACTTCATAATGATGTGAGCAGGCTTGGGCTGGCACCAATTACACATGCTTTTTTTTTTTTACCAACAAATGTATTGCTTTTGCTTTTGATTATAAGCCACAAACAAAGATGCTGTCTGAAAATTATCTAATCACCAGCATTTATAGTTTCTGCTTGAACCAATTTACCTTTCTTTGTCTTGTGTTCCTCCGCCAACGTGCGGTCAATTCCGTCCATTTCTAGCCACTTACGGGCACATACGACCAGCTTCTTTCACGAACAACTGTTAGTGGCTGTGTCCGTTCTTTGTCTACCGATGATATGTGTGTGATGCATATATAATCCTAATTTTTCTTGCGTTTTTTGTCTGATCAACGGGAACAATGGCTGCTCCACGGGAGCAGCCATGTTTGTTGTTGTTCTTCTCTTCTCGCCTCTGAATGGTAGAGCGTACCTGAAGGACGCGCTCTGATTGGCTAACGGCTAGGCGGCTTGATTCGACCGTAGTTTACCGGTGTGATCAGGCTACTGATATAGTTACATTTTTAAGTAATTATTGTAAAAATACTGGCGCAAAGCGATTGGAGAACTTTTGGTTATGAGCTCAAAATGCACTAAGGATTTTTTTGCAGGTGTCATTTAGTAGTCCCTAAATAGGTGGAGCGAACTTGAACGATACAGGCTTCAGCCTATGGCCTAAACTCAAAGGATTTCAAAGGCAAAGTAAAATTCAAGCCAATTACAATCCAATGTATTACTCTTATCATAATCCATTCAATTCATCATACTTCAAATTAATCCAATTCATACAGCACCAATTTTTACAAGAATTACTTGGTTGAGGAAACCAACAAAGTTCTTCATACTGAGCATGTACAGGGTGACAGTAAAAAAAAAAATTGAAAAGGTAAGAAACCTCTAGAAAAAAAAATACAGGGAGGATGGCCATTTCACATGAACAATACTTAGGACCATGACATAAAGGCAGAAATTCCATCTGAGAAAGAGGAATACAAGGTAATGACAACAATATTGTCAAATGTATATGGAGAGTGATCTAAATATAGAGTGGCTGTTTGCTTCCTGAACCCAAACTTGCAGCTGGTTCTGAACATCTAAAGGAACAGAATTGTTATGACAGACCACAAAATGATTAGTCCAATCTAAACAAAACACATGCATACATTTTTCCTCAATCTTTTCATTTTCATTTCCATCTGATTTCCAAGGTGCATGAATGCGTTCAAAGAAACCAATTTCATGTGACACTCCAAGGTACAATCCAAGGGAAAGTCATTGAGAGTAACTGTTAGGCCCAAAGAAAACAACTTCAACTTTGTCTGAATTTGAGAAACAGAAAATTTGCTTTATGTCTTTAAGACATCCTTGTAGTTTTGCCAATTAATTGATTTGACTTCTAGTTGCATAGATTATTATGTATCATTTGCAGAAGAAGGGAAAGTTATGTTGCCTAATGTTGAATAATGTTGCCTGATGAAAGCATGGATGAAGTATTCAAAGTAAACAAAAAATTACTTGTGCTACAAACAAATGGACCTGACTCTGAATTATCTAATTTGATTACTTACACAATGCTCCCTATTTAAAAAAGTTTGCAAGGTTGACCAACATGTCATTGGGGTCATCAGATGGCAACCTCTTTCATCTGTGTTTCGTCGAGTTGGGCCGACGACACCTCCAGGGGGCTAGACAGTGATCAATGGAATCCTAGATTCACTCTTCTAATGCCATCCATCATTGTTGTTCACACCACAAATTTTTCGACACCAAAGTTGAAGTCAAATGTACATAATAACCACCCTAGTCTTAAAAATTTGCTCCAGTAAAAGCAAAGGGTGAGGGGATGCAAACCCTAGTTCAGGTAGATACTAATGAAAGTACCGAGAGTGCAGGAGGTGTAGAGAGGAAAGACACACTGGTTAACCAAAATACCAAACAAACTCAGCTAAAGGCCTGCTATCAATGCTGAACAGTCCTAGAAGGTCTGCTACAAATACTAAAAGAACTGGACAACTCCTAACTTACAAACCTCTCTTCCCTGTTTCTGCCCCTAATTCTACATACCTAAGCTTTTTCGTCTCATACACTTCTTCTACTTAATACTCCCAGGGAACAATCTGGTTTATAAAACTAACAGTATTTCTACCCCCAGACCACGAGACTAAAATTGGCTTAGACTTGTAGACACCATTTTGGGGGGACAACAAGCTTTCCTTTCAAATCTACCTGCATCTCCAAATAACAAGCATCTTCTAAGCTGCCCTGCCTCCTTTGAATTGGCATACACTTCGCCCTAGACCCTCCAAAATTAATTTAACTTTGCCTGTCTTCAATACCTACAGCTAAGCTTCTTAATAATTTATTATGTCTCCATGTGTATCGGCCTTGTGAAAGACTAAACTTACAACCTGACAAAATATGCCTTAGTGGCAGAAACAATACAGGTCTCCATTTAACCAGAATTTTAGGTTCTGGGGAATTGGCAATACATCATATGTTGCCCTTATCAAAAATCTAATCCTGCTTACTTCTATACTCCACATTTATTTAGAACTACTGGGAGCTTGGGTATGCTTTTTCCATAAACGGCCACTGTATTTAAAAGTCTGTGATGACCTTGCCAGTTCGTAAAAGCGATGGCCAACTAACCTTTTTTATTTTCTATGCAGCAGATAATGGAATCTCATACACAGACAGTGGCCATGTCAACCGAAGAAACACAACAGCTTCAACTCTCCTGGAAACCCTGACTTTATCTATTCAATTCAGTCCTTGAGCAACATCTTTCTGAAATTGCACTACCTGCTCTTTATTGTTCAAGTCTGCCTGGTACCACCTACCTAATATGCTCACGAACTTCCGTAATTATTGTAATTGTTTCTTTATCATTCATTGTTTCTTCATCTATTAAACTTGATTGTCCTCTTCTAATTGAGATGCCTCTGGACTTACTTGGCTTGATTTTCATGCCAGCCCACTTTAGATTTTTATTAAGTCTGTTAAGTATTCTCCTTATACATCTCACTGTTATAGTCACCAACATCATATCATCCATGTTATCCCTAATTGGTGTAAGGCACATGCTATCCTAATGTCTTTCTCCACCTGAAACCATCTTAGAAGCTCTAATAATTATCGCCATTGTAATGGCTAATTGTGAAATTGTACACCCTGCCATCATCCTTATTTCTAGCCTCTACCAACCTGTTATGAAACCTGCTGTACTTAGGTACAGCCTATTGTCCAGAAAACATTCTCTAAGTTCACAACTACCAGGAGCACTCTTAAATAATCAAACACTTTCCGAATAAGGCTGTGTGGTACTGAACCAATTGCTACATCCAGAAACATAACATCCAAGTCCTTATTTTGAAACTTGGCTGTCTGAATCAGATGCCAAATCCTGCTAGTGTGCTCAAAACACGCTGCAAAACTGGTATTTGTGCCTTCTGCATTGTGGTATTTATTAAGTCACTCCTTTCTAAATAACTAGGGAATCTCTGTACATCTACACTAAGTAAACATTTAGGAGAGAGAGAGGGAGAGAATTTCAAACTTACTCAGGTCGGAGGAATTTTTCTCTTTCGGATTAAGGACACCTCCTGCCCTACACCATGCTATAGGAATAATTTCTTTGACCCAAAGTATTTTCGCTGCCTCCACAAGAACTTTAGTATATCAGGTGGACTCAGCTACTCAATATCTGGATATGTATTTCTTAGATATTCTTAGATATTCTTCTACTTCTGACTTCACTGCTTTAAGCTACCCTTCCTTTTCCTGGATAAACAACCATTTAACAACCTTAAATGGGTCTGTAGCGAACGCAGTTACATAAGCATTTTTTCTGTGTGAATTTATTTAATTTTGTGAATATGAATATGTTTTACTTTTAATATCCATTTCATAATTTGTGTATTTTTTTATTAATATGTACATACTTTGGAGAAATATTGTAATAATGTCAGATGGAGACGTCACCGATTAGGTCATCACTTAATCACGTGATGCCTTTGATAGAAAATTCTGAGTTTTGTTTATACTCAGTCAGCGTGTGCAAGAGTAAAGGCAAAGGACTGAAATATAGAAGAAATTGAATTGTAATGACTTGTAGCAACTCCTAACCTTCTGGTTGGAAGGGCATATGGTATGGACAATTGAGAGAATTTATATTTTGTTTAATGAGTTTCAGTTGATAATTCATATAAGGGAACATGACGGTTTCACTGATGAATATTTTCCACCGTGTATTTTGCAGTGTTCACGGTGGTCTTGGGCGTTTGTATGACGGAAAATCCTTTAACCCTCCTGTTATGTTACGGGTCAAATTGACCCGTTTTGAAGTTTGAAGATCTAGGAAAAATAGTTAAAAGTATTTTTTCAGTATGAAACTTCTTCTGCTTGCCTTAAATAGTGTCATCAACATATAATATGAAAATGGTTCATCTCACATATTTGCAACCACCCCCTGCATGTTTATATCACATAGATACTGTTCGGGTCAATTTGACCCAGCAGTCAAATTGGAGGTAAAAGGGTGTCAGAAATGTCAGACTGTTTCTTTCTTTGCAACTGTGAGACATGCCTCACCCCAATCTCACACACACACACACACACACACACAGACACACACACACACCTACACACACACACACACACACACACACACACACAGAGGAGGATGTGTCTGAAGATGAAGACTATCTTGAGCTAAATTCTGATTCTAATGATTCTGATTTTGAACCAGATGAGGGAATTGCTATTCCTATTCCTCCAAGCATGACATTCATGTAAAAAAAATTGTGAAATACAGTGGTCTTCATCCACAAATATGCGTCAGGCAAAACTGTCTGCAGAAAACATAATAAAGACAGTGCCAGGGCCCACTAAGATGGCAGTGACTCGTGTGACTGACATCAAGTCAGCTTTTGTGCTGGTCATGCTAGATTCAATACAGAAAATCATTCTGGAAATGACTAATCTTGAAGGGA
>CAJRST010002224.1:17206350-17237776 GCA_907169785.1 Menidia menidia | reverse complement strand
ATCATGAAAACAAAAACAAACTTGGTTCTTGAGTAACTACGTTACAGCAGGGCTGAACTCCCTGCTGAGCTGCTGGTAATCAAGGACAAGGCCCCTCAATCTTAAATTAAGTTTCAATGTTGTGTAAAACTATTGTGTTTTATGTGTTGGTCTTTCAAAAGTAATAAAGTGGTGAAACATTAAAAAAAAGTTTGAACATGCAGGTTTTAAAAAAAAAAACGAATGAGCTATCATAATTGGATCATTACCTGTTAGAGGTAAGGAATACCATTGCACTAAATATTGATGGAATAGTTAGTAATGGAGTTTGTCATGAAATATTAACAATGCTTGTTAGGAATTTTTTGGTTTCAGACATCTTTTGGATAATTAAACATGCACCGGGTCAATTTGACCCGGGAGCAGCATTGCTGTTCCTAAAAAATGAACATAACAGGAGGGTTAATAAAACGTTTGGAACCATCAGTTGGATAATTGCACTTGCATCAACCAGTTAGAAAAAGTTGGGAGCAGCTATAGGGTCCCTCTCAAAAGCTGTCCCGACATATTAGTTTTTTCATTTTTGTTCCTATTCTGCCCTTCTAAGTGTCACGAAGGTGCCCTGGTTGAGGGGTTTTTGTCTCGTCTTTTTCTAATCTCGTCATTTCCTGTTTTATTTTGAAGAATAACCCTCATCTCGTTTCAGGTCACTTGCACTTCCTGTTGTGTCACCAGTCTGAGCGTCTCCCTAATTACCTATTGTCTGCACCTGGGCATCCCTTCCCTCTCGTGGTCAAATAGTCCTCGTCTCCCCTTGTCCCGTGCCAGTGTGTTTCGTTCCCAGCCACAGAGCCTGTCTTGTCCTTAGTCCTCGTCATAGAAACCGTCACAGTTCCCGTCCCTTGCCTTTTGAGCCCCCTTAGTTTTTGCCTCTGCTACGAGTGCTTTTCTGTTCCTCCTAGACGTCACATTCCTAGTGAGTATTTTGGTTGTTACTTTGTTCCTGTCTTGCCTCCTTGGGAGAGATTTACTTTGTTACTTTTGCAGCTTTGTTTTTGTAACTTTTTCGCAGCCTCGGTTCGAGAGCCATTTCTGTTTGTACTTTGTCCTCCGATTCTGGAGCGCTTTATGTTTGTTTTTGTCCACTCCTTCGAGTGCGCTTTTGTTAATAAATTTTGGAATTTTTGAACAACTCTGCTCCTGAGTCCTCGTGAGTCCACGACCGTGTCACTAAGCCCCACTAGC
Source organism: Menidia menidia (assembly GCA_907169785.1). Classification (NCBI taxonomy): domain Eukaryota; kingdom Metazoa; phylum Chordata; class Actinopteri; order Atheriniformes; family Atherinopsidae; genus Menidia; species Menidia menidia. The sequence goes on along the minus strand of CAJRST010002224.1, from coordinate 17,236,552 downwards.
CTACCTCTCAACTCTTGCTGCAAAACAGTCATTCTCTTCCTTTCCTTCTGTTTATCTTTTTTCACTGCTTTCTAAACTGTCTTCTTTTTTTAAATCGATGTATCCATTTCTCTTTGCTGCCTGTACTAAATGTACTCTCCGAACCCCCTTTCTACCCTCACCCCAAATGTTTTTACACCATAGGAGTAAATTATATCTCCCATCTGCTCTAGACTATCACTTTCTTTCACTCTTAACCTACCTAATATCATCAACAAATCTCTATTAATTGCTTCTGATTCTTTGCTGCTATTTGGCCTGGTTCACTTAACTCTAGCTTTCTGTTCCACTGTCCTCTTTCTGACTGGCCTGTTCACCTCAGTATTAGCTGCATCCCCGCTTGACACCTTCCTCCACCTTCATAACTGTGTAATTGATATCGATGGACTGTGGTTTTATACCTGATGCTAGACTTAATCTGATTTACTCTACTGATCTCTTAAAAAGTACTCATCTATGCAGCCATACAGCCCTTCTTTTACCACGTCTTTCTCCCCTGATGTTTTTTAAAGCCTCAAACTGAAGTTCCTTTCTGCCAGTCACAGGGGGACAACTGGAACCTTTCAAGTAAGTAAACTAAGTCCATGCACATAACCCTGCAGAACCCTATGACACATATATTTGAGCTTGTGTAATAGAATGTTATGACACATTTTAAAACATTTATCACTCATTGTTTACTTTCACCATTGTCATTTCGGTGCTGTGATGTGCTTTGGATACCATCCATTACTCTGCAGATTATTTCTGTGTAAATTATCACAAAATTGTGCTGCATCATTTTTTTTTAAAAATAATTCCAGAAGAGGGACTGATTATAATAAAGTAATTAGATAACTCTCCTTAATCAAAAGTGAAATAAAGGTTTGATTACAGAAACCTCTTGTTAGAATAAGGTTCCATAAGTTATCATGCATTCTCTGAATTACATATGTGAGTGTGTATGTAATTGGGTTAACTGTGTGTTAGCAAGAAGTGTGTCGTCATAGGACAAGCTGTTTTGCATATAACGGTGTCTGCTGACCACAGTAGTGACCCTTGAGACAACACTCTATGTTGGCAGCTGAAACAGAGGAACAAATGGACTTCGTTCCTCCTGTTACAAATCGGCTGTCTTCCTGTTCAATCAGTACATCCTGTGATTAAGAACAATGTCCAATCAAACATGTGTGTCCCTACTGTCTTTGGAGGAGATGATGTAACAAATCTATGATAGAGTGGAACCAAATAAATGGAGAGGAGAGCAGGAGAGAGCTCAGAGTAGGTTGGAGATTGTGAGGTCTCCGGTGCTCTCCTTGCACTCCTTGCAAGTATTCACTGTACTTACTGTGTCTGTCTATTTTTGTCCTCTTGCAGCAATGAGTTTAGAAGTGTTTAGGGGCATAACCCTGACACCTCTGTAAAAATAAAAAGGTCTCTATAAAGGTTTATTATGAATAACCTGTCAATAAATACAGATTGGCCAAATCCAATATGTTGATTCAGAGCAGGGTCTGACATGCTCTGTTTGTAAAGCGCTGTGAGATAACTGTTGTTGTGATTTGGTGCTATATAAATAAAATTTAATTGAATTGATTTAAGGTTAAAACCTCCTTAATCATTCAGGTTTGGATTGGATCTGAAGGACAACTTGATAGCTCCAAAAGCTCAACTGAAAACAGTTGAAATACAAACCAATTTCTAAAGAAACCTGTCTAGGGTGAAATCTGCCTTTTACCAAATGACTGCTTGAATAGACTCCTATTACTACAAGTAATAGGTCATATTTACAGTGGATTTTATCATCGCATTGGAGAGTGCAAAATGAAAAATGCCATTCTTTAGAAAAAACAAGAGTAGAATGCAGATCTAAGTAACTGATGATGTTATATATGATATATACCCCAATATGCTAAATCAAGTATTTAGGGGGCTTTTTCTCAAAATGTCTGGGCCAATTCCATCCCAAGAAACCTTTACAATTGCATCCCCTGTAAACCAAACATGTTGGGAATGTGTTGTACATGCTTCTTTTATTTTCCCTTGTCATAAAAACATGGACGTTTAAGTTTTATAGAAAAAATTGTATGTTGATTTGCTGCAGAGAAAATACTGCTCAGTCTCTTTTGAACATGCATGTATCTAGTGTCTGTTTGTGAATTTAAGTTTATGTGTCTACTAATTGTGTTTGCATGTATGTCTGCATCACTCCTGGGGTTTTCCTGGGGCTACAACTGCCAATCACACAGCAGTATTGGGAATGAGAGTAGTGTTACGCCACATATATCGCACACCAAAATTCAAAACACACAGTTTCCTCCTTTGCATGATTAGATAATAAAGTGTTTCAAATGAAAAATAATCAATACAAAGATCAATAAACTAATCAGGCATGTCATTGAATAACATGGAATTAGCATAGGATAAATAAACATGAAGTAAATATGATCACTCATCCCAAATATGATTTCTCTGCTGGAGACATCATCTGATCATATCTTTATTTTCCAAGTGTGATTCCTTATGAGGCTAAATAGAATTTAAAAACAGAGGAGCAAGTTTTGTGTTACTGTGTGTCCCAGAGCCTGTGTTTAAAAACACATTAACTTTTGTGTTTTTAATCTGACACAAATATCTTAATACTAAAAGTTATGTGAAGAACTTATGGCTCTTTGGATGTGTGTTGATTGTTGCCAGAAGCTTCGCCCTGTAACATTGCTATGGAAGTCTTCATGATTTAAATCATACATGGAAAGGCAATTAATAAAAAACATTGATTTAATGTTTAATTGCCATATTGTGACATTGTCAGAGGTGCTGGACAAAACCTGCATTTATAATCAGAGAATGTTCAGAAAAAATACAGAAATTTGGATTGACATATAACTGCCGTTTACACATCTTTGGATATTGTTGAAATAGCTGTAAAGTATCCTTTAGTCTTATCCCTTAGTCATATCCCTTAGATATGAATATAAGACCACCAAAGGGGCGGTGCACAAAAGAAACATTTGTCATCTGACTACTCCAGAGGAACTTATTTTGTTTTAATTGAACTTGATAGTTTTCCTTTGTCCACTTTGTGTCTTCGGACAATACATAATGGTAACACTATCAACTAGTTAACAAACCTTGGCACACAAAGGGTTTTTACTCTGGCTTTGACTGGACATTTTGGAGTAATGTTAGTCATTTTTTACCCACATATTCAGCATTTGTACAAAAATCCTGAGACACACCCACCTAAAACAATTGATCGATAAATTAAGATAATATGTATTTTTATGCATGAGAAATTACATTGTTCTCAGCATTTAAATGCTTCCCCCGTGTTATAAACTTGTGAAGATAATAGTTGTAAAAGTTTTGCTCCGCCCATGCAAAAGTATTTCAAGAGAAGATGATTAGTGATTTTTGTTCTTTCTACAAAAAAAAGAGAGTATACTGATTTTGCATTTTAACATAATTAGCTTAACTCCTAAAAAATAAAGCATATATATTGAAGATCAAACATCTCTAACATCTTAAATCTAGAAAATGAGGAGTATATATATAAGATGTATTCAAATGCAATTTAATGCCATTATAGTCCTGTTTTGAAATAATGTTAAATGAAAATCAATTTAGCTGCATAGTGTTAGCATTAGCATTAGTAGTGGTTAGCATTGTTGCCTTTGCTAAGAGAGTTGCTGGTTTGAATAACAGAGTGAACGCTGGGGTAGGCTTGTGTAGAGGTAGCATGTTGTCCATGTGCGTACTTGGTAGTGGCCAGAGAGAACTTGGACAAACACGGGGAGAACATTGATAATAGAAATTTGAAACTGGAACCATGCTGCTGTGAACCCGTGAGCCAAACCAACATCATGCAGCTACATACTTTCAAATCTAATATGATTATCATTCAACTTAATCACAACCATAATGAGGAAAAAATAACATACTGATGATAATGGGCTGCTGAAAATGGGGTACTTAGTGAGCATAGACAAAGAATCCTCTTACAGGACTACAACAGTTAGCGCCCAAACTTTCCAAACAACTGAAAAATGTAAATAAAAGGAATTTATATGAAAAACAACAGAAGACATACCTTCCTTGTGTGCCATTGCTTCCTCATTGCCTTAGTTCCCTTTTATATCTTTATGCTTTTGTCTCCCTCCCAGGCCCCATGTGGGAATAAATGGTATGGACAATGGATGGATGGACTTTTGTTTTTTTGTTTTTGTTTTTTTATATGCCTGTTGTATATTCTCAGGTAATATTTGTGGCACCCAGACTCAATACTTTACTCTTTCTCATTATTATTAGATATTTGCTCTATGTGGGTTAATTATTTTCTAAATAGGTTGCATGTTAATTGGAATAGTCACGTATGTTAATTAGCTGTATTAATGGGAGCTGCTGTAACATCTGCCCTAAGCGCCAGGCTTCAGTAGCTGCCAAACATCTTAATCTCAAACCAGCTTTCTATCTAAGAGATTCAAAATACCGTCCTTTCACTTTATGCATTAATTGACGGGGAAAATCTCAGATCCGAAATTTCAATATTAGCCTGAAATTTTCAGATTTATTAAAAAAAAAATAACTGAAGTATCAAGTTTAATATAATGTGCACTTATCTGTTGAAAAAGTGTATCTGACATGGAAACTTAGCCCAGCATAAAATGACAAAGTGGACGATGCCTTAATAGTGTTTCATTTTTGCATATTGTTAGAGTATGATAATGCAGAATTTCACATATACTGAACCACTTATTCTCTAAATATACATGAATAGGTATAGGTGCTTTGACCAATGGGGCATTAGACAGTAAACATATTTAGAGATGAACACTCTACCAGTTCAGAGGTTTTAACCTGCACAGTTTTACTACTGTCTTTCGTATTTTATTCCGCTATTATTATTATATTACAGTTGTTCACAGTCTAGTACTTAAATCCTATCTACAAGAATGGTAATTGACTTTTTAAGATAACTAATAAGGACGTACATGAATTCCTACAGTATGTTTTAGAATCACAGACTTTCAAGAACATATCACAATAGCCATGTCAATACTGTTAGGCTATTAGTGTGAATACTGGTATATTAATACTCACAGAGTTGATATGAGAATAGGAATTGATATAACATTCACCATAAACCATTTGCTGAGATTTTCCATGCAGCCCTCTGGAAGAAGCTCTGGAAAATCAACAATGAATATAAAATATTCTACAACATTTACACCTTATGTGTGACTGGTAGTCTGTGTGATCGTAACAGTTAATCCTTTAAGGCTGGCCTGCACGCTGTTTTCCACTCACACCTCACTATTTTGAATATATAAAGATTCGTGCAATAATCACATCAACACATTTAGGAGCCTCAGCTGCAGTTTTAAAATTGTCTTAAAGAAAACCCATTTATTCCCACTGTGTAATTTATAGATTGCTTGCTACTTTTTGTGTGCATCTTTAAGCATAAATGCTAAATGCATGTCCAGCGAAAGTTTTTTAATGTTATAATCAACTACTAAAAAGAACCAATACCTCACATTCTACTAAACAGCATTGCTTTCCATGTGTGGAAAGTAGTCAAGACAGAAAAATAATTAAATCAGTCACCATGAAAATTCCAACTGCAACAAAGAAAATGGTAAAGGGAGTTCTCATTACAGTGCTTGTTTATGCTAAAACATAATTTGCAAGTTCAATCAAATATAAAGAACAGATAACAGTAAACAACAGTAGTGGGTCTTCAACCCTGATACTACTGTCAAAGTGAAACAGTCATGCACTTTGATGCATTTACACTGGTTAGATCATAGTATTTGATGAAAGATTTCTCTGCCATTTTACGATCCTGAATATATCAAAACCTAGAGCTGTTTAAATTCAGATACCTACCACACAACCAAAATGAGCAAGCAGAGTTGAATAATCTAATCCAGATTATAGGTTAGAATAAACGTCAAAAATCCTAATATCCTCATATAAAGACAGTGCCATCATGCCTCTCTGCACCATGTTAAATACCAAATATATAATACATTTATTTAGATACATTTATGTATAGAAATAAGCTTTCTATACTCTTAAACTGTATTTCTATACATGTATGTATAGAAATACATAAATGCTCATTTTGAATGCAAACATGGACCCACCGTACCTATATAAGGAAAAACTAACTGTACCAGTCCAGTTAATAAACCCGTCAGGACCATTAGGTGCCACTAATCCAACATATATTGGAGAAAAAAAGGCATACCAAAACCTTTTTTAGAAAGCTTGGGTATCAGGAGTTTAAAACTACAACTTTAATTATCAGTATAGAAATCCAAATAAATCCATGAAATTTGTGCATTCACTTTTACTCGCTAATTTTACTTAGCAACTCTATATTAATTGTTCAGGAACCGTTTATATCATAATTTGCTCATTCAGAAAGCAATGTAGGAGGTCTCATTCCCGTTTAAATGAAGACTTTAAGATTGCAAGAATACTTCAAATAATTAGAAATGATTATACTGTATGTAAATTCAAGACAGGACTAAATATGGATACAAGATTTGTTTAATGCGGAAAGTCAAAAAAATTTAGGAAATTATCCAATACTGATCAATGCAAATAGACATTAAGATATTCCTGGAGTGCAAGAACATTTCCTAAACTAATAATAAAGCATTTTAAAGAGCAATAGCTGTATAAATCACTATCAATTTTTTGATAAGACCACATTGCCCATGGTTCTTTAAAGGCTTGTGAATGCTTTCCTGTGAGGCAAAGATTGAAATTTAGCCCAGTTTAAGCCTGGTTAATGTATCAACTTTGTTCGTTCTCATAGATTTTCACAGTTTATAACCAAATCAAAGAACAAAATGTTGACGGCAGCCATATAACAAAACACACCATATCCCTCCAGTTTTTTCTTGATCCCGCTATCATCCTCCTTACATCTCTCCATCAGGTAGAGTGACCTTGTATTTCATTTACTGATAATTACATGGATTTATTCAACTGAGAGATTTTAATTAGAAACCTACAAATATTGATTGCCTCTATCATCTCCTCTTTTCTCCTTCACACATGCCTCCCCCTCTGTATTCAGCCATCCCTGCTTTGAACCTCAAACTGTTTTAGTGCTTATTTTAAGTGGGGAAAAATAGAAACAGGATAATGATGAAGGGTTTGAGAGAGAGGCAGAAAGGAAAAATTGTTTAAGAGGATTCTGTGGTTTTATTTATCATTCTTCTGTTTGGAAATGTAACTGCCCTATATGTCATGTTCAGTGTTCAGTGTACAAGTTAATGAAAGAAAATTAAAGAACCTTTTTTCATCCCGAAGGGAAATATACATTTAATCATAAGTCTTAATAACTGAATATTTCTACCTAAAGAAATTGAATAGGAATCATATTATTTTTGTTCACCTGAAATAGGCCAAATAGATTTGGAAATAAATAACCAAAAGAAAATCGAGAATTTTTTCTGAACATGATGGGATTCAAACTTTTGTTTCAGAAATGTATTCATCCAATGTTTCACTCAAAGAACAAAGTTGCACACTGTAAGCTATCTGCTCTCTTAAGTCGGACGCATATTGCATTTTTATTATATTATATTACATTATATTGAAATTAATAATTCATCTATAACGTTTATCTCATCAATTAATAAATTCCCTGTTTGCAATTTGAATATACAGCTTGTTTTGGTTCAGCTTCTTTATTTTCAGCCCCAGCAGATAAGGAAATTCTTATTTAATGATCTAGGCAATATACTCAACCCCTAACAGACATACATTAGATAGTGAGAGGGCTAAAAGGAACGTGACCATTGGGCAAAGATTTGTCAGCTAGAATTTACATTTTTTTCAGAACAATTATGACCATAATGTTATCAATTGGTGAAGTTAATTTTTTTATAGAATAACAATCCTACTGACATAGGAGCCTGCCTGGATGGACTTGGTATACTGATCTCATGCAAAACATGTATCTTTCACACAGAGTGTAATGATCATTTATCCACATTTTGATGCAGAACTGCAACTGTAAGAGAACAAATGCACTGAACAGGTGAAAAAAAAGTTGTGTGCATGGTGCAAGAAAGAAAAAGTAAAGGGAGCAAACTGAAATTAATGTTCAAACGAACATTAATTTTATTTCTGCCAACATGAATATTTCTGCCATTCAAAGAAACAGAAGCAGCTCAGTATTTTGATGTTCGATTAATTATTTTGTTGCCAATACATTTCAGCTTTGCTTCATCCTGAATCAGTATATCATTTTAAAACATAATTATACGTTTTTTTGTAAGTTTTTAATCCGACTCTCAGTAAGTGTGACAAAGAAAATTCCTCCTTTTCTTCTCTCTTACTTGATTGTCACATTCGAGGCGGCCTGCAGGTCTTACACAAATACAGAGACACTCGTGCTGCTTGGTAATATAAGCAATGTGTCTGTCAGGTGCTAACCTATTAGAATTTTTTTTCCCGAATAAACACATGCATTCTGACCTGGGAAGGGCATTATTGTGTGTATAAGTGTGTAAACAACCAGCATGCAGCCCAGCGGCTGGTGATGGTCGAGCTAATTATGCATGAAATCAAATATGATTTCAAACCTCACTCACACGCATACACAAACATGCACCAACACACAGACACAGTAGGAGAGGCAGATAATGTAAATGATTGAGTGTGTGTTTTTGTCTGAAGTGTGTGTAAATGAAGAGAGAATAATGGATTTTTTTTTTTATGACACTAGGTTTTCAAAAAAACAAATTTCCTTCCACCTATGTCAACCATGGATGTTTTTTTATCTGAGTGAATATTGTTGATGTATGGATGCAAACTTTTTCATGCTTGATTCATTTGCATAGTGGACACCGGAGTGCGTCTCCTCTCTGCTCTGACTGGTTTTCTGTAGGACCCTCCTGTGACACTGACCATCTGTCAGTGCTTGTCAAATAGGAGGGGCTTATGGCAGCAGAGCAGTAACTGCAGAATGATCATGCAAACTCCCCAAAACCACGTCTCACTTTTTTTAAAACAAAAAAAAGCAGAAGAGTCTGAAAGCTCATATAATAGCAACAAAGTCGCTAAGTTGATAATACTGACCGCGGAACATATTTTATATGTATGTATATAGATTAAAGTGCTCTTCTCGTATAAATTCATCACATTATTTTTTGTTTCTGAAAAACATAGTTTTAGTAATAACTCTATATTCAGAAAACAAAGTTATTACCCATGAGCTTTGGACATTTTGTGGACAGTTTTTTTCCCTCTCATTTTGTAGTTCCTAATCAGACAAGTACATCAAAGCAGCATCATTTTTAATCAGATATGTCTCAATCCACTCGATGTGATGAGGTGTATGGGAGAAGCTGGCTTGAGCATGTGGGGTGCACCACAAAATGTTGAGAACAGCGTAATAAGCTCCTTGCAAAGCTTGCATAGGTAGTAAACAAATCTGTAGATACCCACAAAAGCAGGGGGAAAGAATGAAATACAGGTTAGCATAAAAAATAAATCTCACCAGGACATGAACATGCTTATTTATACATTGACAGTAAATGCTCCGAAAAGTATGCTGGTCTGTTTCTACAGTGTTTTATCCACTTATATCCTGGAGATTTTAAAGGAAGAGGAACTCATTCCAGACACATGTTTTGGACTGTACAGCTTGCATTTAAACAAGTAATGGATTACTTCAAATGTATACATCAATAACACTAAGGTACAAACATAATCCAGAGAGATTTTGGAACTTTATTATATATTATCCATGACCAATATCCTTAATCCATTGAAAGATGTAGAGGAAATGCTGGGTTCAGAAGAGCCTACCAAATGTTAAGTTGAAAAATCATCAACTTGTCCTCATGTTCATCCGCAACTGGATAAAAAAAATCAAGCATTGCTATAATTACAACTGGAAAGAATGATGTTGCATAACATTTTGTACTTTTTCTCATAACAAGTATTCTGTTCTGAAATAGGCAGATGGCCGCCCACCCTGAGCCATGGTTCGGCTCAAGGTTTTTTAATCTTAAAAGGAAGTTTTTCCTTGCCTGTGTCGCCTAGTGCTTGCTCTTGGTGGGAATTGTTGGGCTTCTGTAAGTAACTGACCAGCTTTGTTTGAAAAGAGCTGTGAGATAACTGTTGTTGTGATGTGACGCTATATGAATAAAATTTAATTGAAAAAGATCATTACGGAAGCATTTGATCTCCTTTTGTCACACCTTGCAGAAATTGAAAAAGTCCAGTATTGACTTATACTTAAACACTGACTTCGTTAGGTCATTAAGTAAGCAAAATAAACAATTTGACCTAACAAGGAAAAGTATTGTGTTCGAAACAGTATATGCACATAACATATATATAGATGCGGCTCTTTCAGCCTTATTCTGTGGTTCCCTAAAGCTTTGGAAAATAAATCATTTGTATTTTTTTCTATATGTTAATATTTCAATCAGTCCTGCTCCATTTTATGAGCATAGTGATATTGAAGCATTAAATCAAGATTTGTTTATTTTTGTCGAACAAACTATGCATCACAACCCAAAACTAACTTCCCGGAGATACCTCGGGCATGTGTCTGAGTTGGAGCTCCTCCCCACGGAGATTCTTTATCCTCTTTTTATTTTTTCTCATCTAAATAATCAACTATTGTATGTATTTGTTACTTATACAGAGCACAAGAGTAAAGAAAATGTATATTATTTTCTGTCTAGACCTAAAAAATAATAAGCGCCTCCCAGCGTTTTTTTTTCTTCTTTTTTTGTGGGAAAATTGGTCAAACCTCTTTGAGGTCAAATAAAGGTAAGATACAGGTTGCCAACACCTGACCGAGACTGTGTAAGTACTGGATTACAGTAGCCTGCAAGGAGTACTTATCAACACTTGGTACCAAATGGAGGAAAGTCATCATCCATTCATCGTCCTTTGAATATTTCAACAGGAGAGAGTGAGTCTAAGTTACTTTAGACCTAAAATTGAATTCTTAATTGACACTGTCACAGTGTTTTTAGGCTTAGGTCTTTAGGTTACTAGTACAGTGAAAGATAGTTTTCAAACTATCAATACCAATATTTTGAGAAAGCAAAGACTTTGATTAAAGATAAATGTTACAAACAAATCAAATGTAGCCCTTGTGATTTCTTTGAAAAGAAAGTAAATGTGAAAAATTTCAGAAAAAAAAGCACATGATCTGGAGTCTGAGTCTGATCCGATCATTAAAAATTCAGATGCCCCTCCAGAATCAAATTACTTTGAACCAATTCAAAGGCTTCTGCAATCCATCAAAAATGCACTATGTGGTCTCCAAAACAAGCTAATTAAATATGGCATTTATTTACGTTGTAGGTGGCAGAGGGGAATTAAGATTTTGGGGGAGATAAATTACAGGTATTTAAAGTCTATTCTGTGAAAATCTATGTTATTATATGCAATTTGATGGCGAATATCTGGGATTTTATTATTGTATTCTTTACTGAACTATAAGAGCTAGTCCTATGAAATTTAATTACAGGATCATTTAAGGACAATAAGGATGAAAAGGTGAAAGGAAAAACCAGAACACTGTGTTCATCTGCCGCGTGAATGCAACAGAATGTGCTCAAGAAACTGTAAAGTGTAACAGAAACAAATTTCAAAGTGCCATGGGTTGGATTTGAACCCAGGAATGGTTTAAATACTTTGTCAGTACATACACATCTGGTGTCTGATTACATAGACACAAAGCTCAAGCAATCGATGTGTGCACGTATACGTGCATGTTGAAAGTACATCGAAATGGCTTTAGTGCGTCATCCAATGGCGTATTGAAAAGACACAACTTAAGGGTGCTAACGCTAGCATGTGTGTGTCGAAGGTATATTGAAATTACATTGGTGCATCCTTCAATGGCATCAGACAAGGCACATCTTTTCAACGCACATCACTGCCAGTCATGTATTCAGTAAGTAAGACAGCAGACAGCAAGACAGCAAGACAGCAGACTTGCTTTTTAAAAAAAAATAGAAAAAAAAAAGTTTACCCCTCAAAATGTAAGTGACACCACCTCCCTTCTCAACTGAGCAGCGCTCTTAGCAGCTTTTCTATGCGAGGCACAGTAAGAGGGACTGTCAATTTGCACAAAAAGTTCCCCCCGAAGTAATAGCCCTTAAACTCTGAGCACCAGGAGGAATTCAGGAACGTGTTGATGGTTTAAATATACCAATAAAATGTGCCAATGGGAGTGATTTCAAAACATGCAACATTTCTAGCATCCTCCATTTTATACTCTTACATTTAACATGGAGTCCAATGGATTAAAGTTTATGAGTGTTTTGGACTGAAAGTCACTGCTCAAATTCTAAAAGTTGAAGTGTTTACTAGCAGAAAGAGAACAAGTTTGCCTATGTTTTAAGGTAGAATTTATATATCAAAGTTTGAGCATGTGGAAGTAAACAGAATAAGTTTGAAGATTTTCCTGAATTGTGAAACTTGCTTGAGGAACTACAGGGGTTGGACAATGAAACTGAAACACCTGGTTTTAGACCACAATACTTCATTAGTATGGTGTAGGGCCTCCTTTTGTGGCCAATACAGCGTCAATTCGTCTTGGGAATGACATATACAAGTCCTGCACAGTGATCAGAGGAATTTTAAGCCATTCTTCTTGCAGGATAGTGGCCAGGTCACGACGTGATGCTGGTGGAGGAAAATGTTTCCTGACTCGCTCCTCCAAAACACCCAAGTGGCTCAATAATATTGAGATCTGGTGACTGTGCAGGCCATGTAAGATGTTCAACTTCACTTTCATGTTCACCAAACCAATCTTTCACCAGTCTTGCTGTGTGTATTGGTGCATTGTCATCCTGATACACGACACCTCCTTCAGGATACAATGTTTGAACCATTGGATGCACATGGTCCTCCAGAATGGTTCGGTAGTCCTTGGCAGTGACGCGCCCATCTAGCACAAGTATGGGGTCAAGGGAATGCAATGATATAGCAGTGCGGCCGTGTTTATTGACCCTGTGGAGCTCCCGACGGACAGTTTTGGTGGAAACAGGAGAGTTGAGGTACACATTTGATTCTGCCGTGATTTGGGCAGCCGTGGTTTTATGTTTTTTGGATACAATCCACGTTAGCACCAGAACATCCCTTTCAGACAGCTTCCTCTTGCGTCCACAGTTAATCCTGTTGGATGTGGTTCGTCCTTCTTGGTGGTATGCTGACATTACCCTGGATACCGTGGCTCTTGATACATCACAAAGACTTGCTGCTTGGGTCACAGATGCGCCAGCAAGACGTGCACCAACAATTGGTCCTCTTTTGAACTCTTGTATGTCAGCCATAATGTTGTGTGCATTGCAATATTTTGAGCAAAACTGTGCTCTTACCATGCTAACTGGACCTTCAGAGTCTGCTCTTATTGGTTCAATGTGCAATTAATGAAGATTGGCCACCAGGCTGGTCCAATATAGCCATGAAACCTCCCACACTAAAATGAGAGGTGTTTCAGTTTCATTGTCCAACCCCTGTAGAGTTGGTCCCATGACTCTTTGATGTCCCACTCTAACTTCACCCAATACACAGTAATTGTGAAGTAAGAAAGGAGCAAAGATGTAGATAATTTTTAAACCGGTTATATTTTAAATAGGCCCCAAAGGCAGTTAACCAATTCTTAAGATATTAATCTTCTTTAAGCCTTGTATATCCCAGACAGAAACAAAGAAAGTGAGATTGGCTTAACCAGTAAGATCAATGCAGTCGAATTAAAATGACACATAAAAGTGTATCTCTTGCAAAGTTAACTCATATGAATGACTGCTTGTCCATGATCCAGTTTGACAACCTATCCCCAATGGTACCATGAATTTTATCGGAAAATCACAATCGCACATCTGGACACTAGAGTAAAATTAAACCAGCTAAATATGGTGTGAAAATCTGGGCGCTATGTAATACAAACTCCAACTATCCATTAAACTAGAAGGTTTACAGCGGAAACACAGATGGAGGAACTCCAAAGAATAATCAGGGTAGAAGGGAATTGCAGTTAGGTGCACAACATGACTTGTGACAAAAAACTGTTTTTTTGACAAGCTACAACTTCGGACAGGAACTTCTAAAGAGAAAACTCAAGGTAGTTGCAACAGTCCAAAAGAACGGAGTAGAACTGAGCTACAGGTTACAAAGGACAGGGCCTCTCTGTCTTCCATGTTTGCCTTCACACTCAACACAGCCCTGGTGTCTTACTGCAATAAAACGGTAAAGAATGTTGTGTGGGCCTCTCGTGTGCAGAAATCAGAATCACATACGAGAACTGATATTTGATTACAATGCCAAAGGAGTGTGTGGACAAAGTCAAAAAATCCAACAGTACCACAACAAGAGCAGAAGAGGTTTCTCAGGTTCATTTCTAAGAAAAAATTTATTAAAAAACAATTAAATCAATTTCATGTATAACAACTCTATATCATATGTAGGTTTATGCAGTGGACGTAAAAAAAAAATATGAATAAACGAACAAACTTTTCTCAATGATCTGTCCCTCGCATATGAATGGTAAAGGGCACCATTGTACTATTGAAATAGTTAGTAATAGAGTTTATGATCAAATATATATATTTGTGTTTGGGGATCTTTTTGTTTCTGAAAGTATATCATGATCCTAAGCGCAAGTTGACCCATAAGAACAACATTTGTGTTTTTCAGACACAAACAGAGTTAGAACATATCCGGTAGCATTGGGCCGTTGGTAGTATGGTATCAGCATTCACCTTTATATCTTTGACTCTTAAAGTTTATTTTGCTGTTAGAAAATGAATTGTTTTACCAAATATGCTTGTACACGTTTACACAGAATTTGCATAAATCAATTACTGCTCTATATTTCACCCAAACTAAGTTCTTATATAAGTAACAACAATTTTAATAGAAACTAAATACAAAGATTTATTCATTTAAAAAATAGTAATTCTTTGTAAGGACTATGTACCATAGGAACTGACATCAACGTGTTTTTTTTTCACCAGCACTTTTTAAAAACTATTAGGCTGTGTACACAAATGCTGTTGTGGAATGCTTTGTAAAAAGCTTTTTGCAAAGTGCAAGTAATTTTTTGATTCTTTGATGATGTGTGTATCATATTTAATACAGGCTTTTGAGACCTACTATGTCATCATATAGTTGCATTTTAGTTTTAGCAATTACTTATAATGTTGTTTTTTTTCAATTTACTTAAGTACTGACTTTAGATGAAAAGGGTTTAAGTTAAAATATGTTATTCAGTTAGCCATGAAGAGTTACTGAGTGACAATCATGATATTACACCAAATCAATCAAACTCACTGTCCCTCATAAATTGGAAGTTGAAATTATTTTGTCTAAGGATTTCAACTTTGCTTTAACCAGCAGAATATCATCATTAGTTCACTTTACAATAATATTCTACCAGTCCTGTTATGATTGTTAATGTGAAACCCTATTAATTGGTATTACATTTTTTTTCCTGCCAGAAACTAAAAATAAATTGAAAAAAAGTTCATTTTTGCAACTGAAAGAAGCACTACAATAGGTCTACAGATACAAACTTGTAATATCAGCAAAATAACTCATATAAGCAAAAGCTTTTTAACATGTGAATAAAACACAGAGGAGAAGACTGTCAATAATGAACAATTGAAAGCTTTATAGTGTGGCGTCATCAGCAGTCATGTTGGAGGTATTTCACATCTCAGTATAGTAGCACCCATGACAAAAAAAGGGTGCTTAACTTCAAACTACCCAGACATCCTCACTACAGTGACAGGTGTAGCTGCGTAAACCAACAGATTAAAAATAGTCTTAATTTGGCCCCCTTAACAAAAAATGTAAAAAAAAAAAAACAGAAATAATTTTTGAATATCCATCATTTATTACCGTGTGATAAGTCACCATTATTGTGGCATAGTCTTCTTCCCGCTGTTATCAGGTATATCTGAATGTGTACAACAGCGCCTTGAGCAAAATATTTACCATTTAATTATGTAAAAAGGTCTTAGATGCACAACATTTCAGAAACCACATGTATCAAATATGATATATATCGCATTATAGGGCTAAAATATTGCTGGATAAGCAAGTGCATGATCGACGAGCCAGGCGTTTTAAGGTGCCACAATACGCAAGGAAAGGACCACTTCCTTATTATTTATATGACCAAAAGCTCAGAGGAAGCATAAAAAATATAGACCTTGTCCCCCCCCCCCCTTCTACAAAGTGATTTAAGAGGTTCTAGTTGCCATTGTTGTTCCTAAACTTCAGTTACCATTGGTTAGTGTCAGAGATGGACAAAATGCTGAACGCAGAGATCTGGGGACCGCTTTGTTGCATGGTGTGGAAACTTCACAGATCAAATCCCATCTCCATCATTGGAGAAGAAGTGGAATTGGTTGAAGAATATAAATATCTCAGTTTTCATAACAGACTTCACTAGAGGCTCAACAGAGAAGCCATCTACAAGAAAGGACGGAGCAGGTTGTACTTCTTGTGGAAGTTAAGATCCTTCAATATTTGCAGCAAGATGTTGCAAATCTTCAATAGGTCTGTTGTTGAGAGTGTCATCCTCTCTCATTTGTCATCTGTTGGGGCAGCAGCATCAGAGCCCGGGACCTAAAAATGCTAAATAACCAGATCAAGAAGGCTGGTTCTATTCTGGGGTTGAGTGTGAAACCTCTGGAGATGAAAAATCAAGAACATTATGGAAAACCCTGACCATCCTGTTCATGAGACTGCAATCGGAAAACGGACTGCTACAGAAGATCTTTCCTGCCCATAGTCATCACAACCTATAGTAACTACATAACTAAATGAGTTCAATCAACATTTAATATACCCCTGGATTGAATAAAGTATTTCTTATTTGAATTGTAATGTTACTGTATTTAAACAACCCTTTTAGATAGTGCTATAGTTTAGATAGATCCTATTGTGAGTTCTTGTTCTAAGTACAGTCAATTTGAAGCAGCACAACCAGGGGAAAAGCTATGAAAGAAGCGGAGAGACCATTTGGAAGTATTCATAGACAAAATATAATTAACGTCAGTCTGTGATTCAGATATTTTCGTAGGCCAGCAGAGAAGGCCTTGCAGGCCCTGTCGCCCCACCACTGGTTATTTCTGTCCAGAATGTTTGCATTGTAACCACTACAACTGGTCATGTAAGATTTATTTGGTAACTAAACCCCCTTTAAAAAATCTCTGTAAACTACAGTATCTCTGTATTATCACACCGAAACATTTTGCCAAACCTCAACAAGTTGTGTCACCTTGTGACATTATACAATATAACTCCTGAAGAGCCTAACCATAATAAAATACACATCAAATATGACTATAACTGATCCCCTACCACCCGTAATGGAGCAATTGTGGCTCATTGATTTAAAAAGAATTGGAAAAATGTATGGTTAGTATTTCACAGAGCTACAAAATGCTTCTAGTTTCAAAGGAAAAAAAAGTGAAAAACATACTTGACATCCTTGGAAGAATGGGTTAAGACCTGAACTAGAAGTGTCTCCCTTTTGTCATTTTCACTAACAGTTAGGCTGTGAAAAGGGAGGAAAGTCAACCAAGGGCACTTGATATTTAATATTTAACATGCTCACCTAATCATGCTCATGTGTGTGTGTGTGTGTTTCTTTGTGCATTTGTGCACAAAGAAAGGGTGGGTGAGCAATGTCTTTAGAAATCTGTTTTTGGTTTATCTGCAGGTCATTTAATGAATTTTAACAGAGTGATTTATCCTCATTTTTCAAGACTGTTTTCTATTATTTTTTGCTTTCATCTATCAAGCTATCACTCACTTAGTCCATCTCTCATACACACACTTTCTCTCTCAGGTTCTCTCTCTGCATAGCATCATCCAACTCCTTGGTCAAAGCGGAATAATTGTCAATGAATATTTAACAAGGTTTCAGATGGTGGGATAGACATCATCCTCTCTCTCTCTCTGCCCCTCTCTTTCTCTCTCACACACACACATACACTCACACACATTTCACTGTGATCCAGGCAGAGGTTAACGATACGGCATGGTCAGTGGTGCGTGCAGCAGCTAGTGGATTAGCAGAAGGGAGATGATGAAGTGCAGAATAAATACTAAATAAACACCCGCCACTTTTGCTCTTCATACAGTAACATAGCTTAGTGTCTGCAGCTATTTCTCTGGAGCCATTTTGTGTCCTTTTCAACCCCCCTTCATCAACTGAACTCGTTTTTTTTTTTTTTTAGGAGGTCATGAAATTGTAATTAATCACCAGCGGCATTTCAAAATTTTAGCCAGTGTGGAGAGCATAAAATATTCACTCTTCTTGGTCTGAAGATTCTGAACATGTCTAGGAGGTTGCAGGTGTATAGATTTGACTCTCTTTGTTCAAGGACACCTAATTGTTTTTTAATTAAATAATAGAAAGAATCAGTAATATAATTCACACAATTTGAAGTATCATTTGCAGAATGACTACAAAAAAGAAAACTTTAATCAATGCATGTAGAATATGACAACAGTATTTTGGAGTACTCTGTTCTTTTTGGGGTTTTCTCTTTTCAGTTTATTTGTTTGCCATGGAAGGCCTCCTGTTAGGTGTGGCCTCATTGGCGGACACCTGAAGTCTATCTAAGATTGCCTGGTCCATATTTCCAATACAAAATAATTCTGAGCCTGTGTCTTTTAAGGTTTTCCTGTGTGCTTTTCTAAGCAGTTGTTTATAATCGTTACAATATGATACGATAGTACAGATTTCCGTTCAGACTGACGTTCTCTTTTAAGAAAGTTTTCTCTGGTGGCTACACAGCAGAGGTCAGTGTGGTAACCTCGTTCCATTCTTTTGTTTTGTCTTGTTTTAAACTTTTTTTCCTTTGTCTTTTTCCACAGTGAATTTAGCTTATACTTTCCATTGTTGAGTATATCTTTGTTTGAGTTTTTCTTGCCTTTGAGCAATGATTATTGTTCTTCAATAAAGTGAAGATTATTTTGACTAAATATATTCAGTTTTTTTTTGCTTTCATTTTTTTGCAGGTGTATCTAACTACCATATATCCTAACACAATCTATGCAATATCCGATGTTGGTGACAAATAGTTCCTGTTTTTGACATCAGTGCATTTAAATGTTAAGAAAAATAACTTAATTTTCGATCTTGAGAATTCTTAATTTAATCTTACGAGCTGACATTTATAGTTGCATTTATAGGATGTTCTAAGATTTTTACTGTGTCCTCCAGGTTTTTACAGTTTCTTAAGGTTAGCTGAGTGTTTATCATAGTGTGAATAGTTGTATTTCCTTTTGCTTTAGGCCTGTGAAGGATGTGCTGAGCAAAACAATTACCCAATGCAGTTTGATTTCCAAGTGTTCTGTTGGTCAACAGAATGACAAATCCTAGCTCAATAAAGTCTATAAATTGGTAGCATAATTAAACTATGATAATTGCAATAGCACATATTGCCTTTCAAATTCCTAAAATGCATCCTTCATTATTTGCATGTTGAAACATTGAAATGTACAACTTGTCTATATCTCTTATTTGTTATTCAAAATTTAGAATGAAAATATTTTACATTGAAATGAAGTGCAAGTTTCTGGACCTCTTCATGTACAAAACAGGCATTGAAAACATAAGACGTGATAAATCTATTTTACATTTTTGATCGCTAGATACGTAATATTTCACATCTTAGCATACACATCAAGTATTGGTCATGCTTTACTAGAAAGAGAGCTTCGATTCCAAATGCCTTCCCTGAATGTTCTTTTTTTTCTGTCTCTCATTGTAATCAGCAACCCTTACAGCCAATCTGCTAGCCATAAAACTGTCTGCAGCCTGATGATGTACAACACACAGAATTACCTTATCTGCCTCTGATTTACTGTGCCTCACAGGTAGAGGGACAAAAACACCCTCTACACCTCTGTCTCATCCATCTATCCATCCTTTCAACCCCAATTCATACATCCAACACTAACTCTTTTCCACTGCTTGCATTTATCATTCTTCAATCAAACCTTCTTTCCTTCATTTATTTTTTTTCTGTTTTATCTATACCTTTGTACTTCTTTTCATTGTTTCATTCTCTTTTAGTTAAATTATATATTGATCTTTTTCTCCATGTTGCTTCTTCTTGTTTCTATTCTTTTAATCTATGTTGACTGCATGATGCCTAAATCTGACTAAAATATCCTTAGTTTCAAGGTCCTCCTGGTTTTTCATAGTCTCCACTTTGTCCTGGTTTACTTGTCTTATTCACTTATATATCCTTTATACAAGTCTATCCTCTTAAATTAAAATGAAAAGGAGGTCTCACCTTTTAAAACTCCTTGACAAAAAAGAAGGTAATAATGAATATCAAATGGTGTGACTTGGCAGGAGTTACAAATACCTGACATGCTTAAACTGTTAAACCACATATTTCCAAAACTGCATTTAATGGTGCAAAACACAAAAACACACATGCCCTAGTAGTAATTACATCTTTCAGTTATAGTTTTTTGTTCTTTGTTTAATGTAAGATGTAGATGCTTTGATCAAAAACTGTGAGCAAGAAACAATGCTGATGTGTTTGTACAGAATGTGTACGCCTTGATGTATGAATACAAATGAGTGAAATTATATCAAAATGTGGTTTTGATTGTGTGGCTCTAAGAGCGTAGATGGGGAGGGGAATATAATTAAGTCACCAGGAGAGTGAGTGTAGATGTGTGTATGTGTCTGTGTGCGTGTGTGTGTGTGTGTATGCATGTCTGTGTGTAAGAGAGAGAGAAAGAGAGAGTGTGAAAGTCCATCTGTTAATGAGTGTTTTTGTTTATATGCGTCAATTTTCGTGCTCATGCCTTGACGCATTAATTTACATTTATGTGGAAGTTCACATGTCCATGAAATGTGTGTGTTTGAACACTGTCTAGATTTTCATCAGAGCAAAATTCCTCCGTCAACGGTCCTTAATGAAAAATAAATAGTGACCACTGTTTCAGAACATCCTTTCAATCAGCTGGAAAATATCTAAGTAGGAAGAGACAGGAAATTTTAAAATGTCTAATCTGCTCAGCAGAGATCTTCCAATTTCACATAAAACACAAACAAATATAAAAAAGTATTCTGCAATTATTTTTGAATAAAATCCCTTGAGTTTTTCCCTCAAATTCGCTGTTCATCATCACTCTTTCCAATAACTACAAATATACCAAAGTAAAAACCCTTGAAATCTTTCTTTATTTTATGTTAGAGGATTGTTCACTTTTCTGCTGTCCATTTTGACCTGAGAACCACTTATTTGTTTGTGAGTTTTTTGTTTCTTCAAATAAAGCTTGATTACAAGAATCAATACTACATAATTTTGTCATATAATCACAAAAAAAAAATTGATTAACATTCAGCGGGGAAAATAATGTGGCATTTGGAGCTCTGGTGGGTTGAGGAATGGCAACACATAAACAATTGCCAAGAACAACACCCATGCTGGTCACATGTGCTTTCACTGCCTTTGAAATGTCACATTTTTATTCAGCCTGTTTAATTATTTTTTCCCAGATTTGCATCAGTTTTACACACACCAGGCTATTTGTAAAATTGTAAAATATACACTTTTTGACTATACACAATTTTCTGAAACTTTATAGATACAGCCTTACTTACAGGTTGAGGCACACCTGGCAAGCAGGTTTACTTTTCAAATGTATAGTATCTGTCTGTATACATGTCTTTAAGAAACAATAGGAAATGGGTGTCTCAGTACCATGGACTTTTAGACAAAAGCTGGTGTATATCCTCATTTCACAACTGGTTTAGGGCTATACGTTATAAAATTGTGAATGTTGTAATGTCATACATAAATTAGTCAACGATTTCACTGGAGAATCTTAGGGTTTTGATGCCCCAACTGACAGAAAGAACTGATTGAGAACCCAAGGCTACAGTGCAGTTACACATGATACATTTATAATCAATCAAATTATAGCCACAACCTACAGCACGTTATGTTTTACATGAGCCATGTCACTTTATTTGAAACGAAGGTTTCAATCTCCTTCTGTTAGTTATGAAAAATAGGATTTAAATGTGTTCTGTACATGTGACTGGTACAATATACCATGGCCAATCAATCCCAACCAATCATAACTTTAGATGAATGCAACCTGACTGGCTGTGTTTTTCCAAGTTAAGGGAGTGTTTTGATAGAACTGAGAAAAAAAACTAAACAGCAAGTGTGTGTGAAGAGAAAAGATATGTGAGAGAGCATATGTGGTTGCCATTATTTTGTTTTTTTTTTCAGAATAAATGTCTTTTTGACTATCACATTGTATCATGCCATAAATATATCATGTGATTGTAACAACATTTGACCTTTTTTGTAAGTAGGTATAATTACAAACAGAATAAAAACAGCTGAAAATCATGATATCTGAGCGGGCTTTAGCCAGTTTGTACTGAAAAGGTTGGGTCCCAAGATTAAAAAAGGCTCAGGGCCCCTGCTCTCTGGGAGTGAGTCCCTGTCTCAGGTGGAGAAATATTTAGGTATCTCTTTCACTAATGTTGTCAAATTGGATCAAGAAACACTTTTTTTGTGACAAGGGAGCTGAGCTGGCAGGAACTGGTCTAGCTGTGTTCCTTGTGTATGGTCATAAGATCCAGGAAGTGAATCAAAGAATGAGGTAATGGTAACAAGTAGCTGTAAAAAGTTTATTTCAGACACTGACTGGGCTCAGCCTTACCGATAGGGCGTGGGCCATGGCCATGGGGAGGGAACCACTGCTCCTCCAGATTGAAAGGAGTTAGTCGGCTCCCTTTGCTGTTTGTCACGAACGCCCAACTAGAAGGAAGCCCTGGGGCCGACCGGATTATTTATATCCATTTTGGCCAGGGAATGCCTTGGGATCCCCAAGGGGAAGCTGGAGAGTGTTCTTGAATATTTTACAGGCGGATTCATTTTGTCTGGTTGAAATTATCCCCATCCGCTATATGCTCTCCAAAGACATCACTATTGTTGGGATGCTTTTGTTATGTTAGTCTGGATAGGAGTATTCTTTTTTTTTCTTCCTTTTTTCTATTTTTAGCAGTGTTTTTAATGAAGGTAGATACTAATACAACCAAAAACAAAAATACATGCACACAAACACACCTAGAAAATGTATAACTTCACCTTTTCATATCACTACTAAGCTTTGAAGATACAAAAACTTTTTCTTGTACTTCTTGTATCAGTCAAAGTCAAGCTAGCCGAGCCAATCTAATTTCTTCACTTTTCTGCCGCTTTGGTTGTCAATCAACAGTTGAGCCAAACAATTTCTTTCAATTGACATCAAACTCAACTCCTCGCTCTAATAATCACTTTCACCATATCCCTGTTTAACAAGATAATGAGAGAAACCATCTGCAGTGTCAAAAAAAGAGGGGAAAAAAATCCCTCTTTGCAAGTTCACTTGCACATCCAGGTAATTAAATATTTGAGAAATACAAGGGATGGAAAATTAAAACAGAATAATCCTTGTGCCAGGACTATCAATTTATTCCCTCGCTCATCATGCATTAAAAAGGTGTCAGAATGCCGGTGGCAACAACATATAAAGAACACAGCGTTTTTTTAAGACTCACTTTATAAATTACATTTTGGAGTGCTTTGCCATGCTAATACCTGCTGCTAAGGAGAGAAACAACGTTAATTATTTCATATTGGGATCGGCAGTGATATTTTCATAATTAATTTACTGATTGTAGGTGTTGCAGGTGGGAAGGAAGAAAACAAGGGTGTGTGAGACACTTTTTACTTCGTGTCACAAAGAATTTTGCGCCCAAAAAATAATATAATAAAATATATATAAAAAAAAATATATATAAAAATAATGCAATGTTTGGAAAAGCGCTAATTTAGGCTAATCAGTTATTTTAAGAGGCTGAACGAGATTTCTGTTTACAATTAGCAGTTTTAGCTTTCAGTATCATTCAGCATCTGACACAAAAATGGCAGTTTTAAAAGCTTTATTTTGCTTAACTTTGACTGAAGCATCAATTATAATTATTTTCGTAATGCATCTATTAGCAACACAATTTGAGGACAACTACAAAGTAACATTGAAGGTGCTTCAATGGGAAACTATGTTTATATATATATATATATATATATATGTATTAGATTTCTGGATTTAGCAGACTTGCATGATTTTATTTATCTAGAATATGTCACTGTAACTCCTGCTGTGCAGAATGAAAACCCTGCGGCATATATAGCATTTAATCACTTTCAAATAACCTGTAAATCCAGGTTTGCAGATCTTAAACTAGGAATTAACACCAACACAGAATTTCTTTCCCGTCTTCTATTACGATAGAGCATCACTGAGTGGTTAAACCAACTCCCAGAACTACCCAACTTTAATCTTAATTTATGTAATATGCCATGTGCTGGAGGTTGGGGAATAGGATGAGCCATCTGATTGGGTCTATCAAATATCAGGCAAAAGTCCAAGACTAGGTAATTTGATTTAAAAAAAACTTGTAATAACCTCAGGTCAATATTTAAATCACTCAGAGGGGGAGAGGAGCCACTCTGCATGTTCAGGATACTTTAGTCTCCACACTCAAAATGCTAGGATCAGTATCCTTCACAGTGCTCTATTACTCATCTACTATACTTCCTGTGCTCTAACCATATTCTCCTTAGTGTGACCTGTTATCCTTCCTTATTCTTGTGATAGGTTCCTGCTTTTTTGTCATTTAAAAGTAATGTGTTTTATCAGGCACAATGCTCAGATGCTGAAAATGATAGTAAAAGTAAAAATATTATTCATGTTGAAGTTCTAATCCATAAGTCTTTTCTAACAAAAAATAAATAAAATCCTCTCATGGCTTTGGTATTTCTCCAATTTCTTTTCCTCATTCACTTAAATGCTGCTATGAACCCATCCACTTCCCTGTCAGCAATCAGCTAACATTATATGCCCTGCAATGTCAATGACTAGATTTTGGAGCAACACAAGTATTTGTGTTTATTATACTGTATGAATCAAGAGCTAAATTATTATAATGATGTACCGTGAGACAAAACACCCAAAAAGAGTTAAGGCTGCTTACTTTCATGTATTGAGTGTAAAAGTTGTGGGCTTTTCAGATAAGAAGCAACTGGGTAAGGAAAGACCATTAGAAATAATCAAATTCATCATAAGTTCTATGCTCCATATAGCATTTATTAAGAAGTGGTTCCTCCAGTTGACCAATATATAAGTATATAATATATGTGCTGCCTCACTTTGATTTTCTGATACTGTAGCTATGAGAAAATATTCAGATTCAAATCAGGATCCTCAAGCACAGCCTCAATGTTGAATTTTTCAAATGATTTGTTCACAAACAAAAAAAGATACTTTTCAATTGTACAGTAATGTATGTATAATGTACAGAATGGCTCAGCTAAAACGATGGAGGTACCCAATACTTTTGCCTTTCACTCAAAACAAACTAAATAAACAGTTCAACAAATCCAAATCACTCATGGACAAGCTGTGACAAGTACAATCGTCATGCTGTATGCCTCAGTAACACAGTGATAGTTTTTGTTTTAGTAATGCCAAACGCTAAAGGTAGCTCATTCATTTTAAGATAGCATTAAATTCACCTTGAAGTTTACAAATAGGAGTGGTGGTGCTCCGACAGACACACTATAATGTGAGATATCTTATTTCCCCTGGATGCCACTATACAACACTTCAATCATAGGAATAGTATGACGAAATTTCTTTTTGTGATTTCGAAACCTTGACTTTTTTGTATTCTGGTATACCACAAAACCAGTATCCAGCCAATGCCTACAACAGACTATAGCTGTTATTTGAACGAGTTTCTTTGGAGTTTCAAACAGTAACTTGGCTTTCTTTCATAGCCGAATTATCCTGTCACACAGGAAGCAACAAAAGTTGCTCCAGAGCATTTTCATCTAAAAAACTTGAAATTGTAGTTGAAATTATAAATTTTTTAGTGTGCTTTTCCATCACATATTAGCTGTGTGTATGAGCACACAATTACCTTATTTTCCCCACTATACAGCGCACCTAAAAGCCTTCAATTTTCTCAAAAACCGACAGTGCGCCTTATAATCCGGTGCGCCATATATATTGACCAGGTCGCAACAGGTCTAGCAACTACGGGAAGCAGCCGCCAAATTTGTTTTCTCCCATAGAAAAAGTAGCGCACGGTGCATATCCCACCTTCTGGAGATTTCGCATTACTGTACAATGTACATATCTATGAGTACCCATTTTGAAAGTCAATGCAGTAAGAGATTGCAGCTGTTAAAAAACTGTGGACATTCTGAATGTTGAATCTGATGCTAACAACGACAACTGGTATTTCAAATAATTTTATACCTGCGGTTTTGTTTTTTTTATGAGAAAAGCTCGTCAGCTTTATGCTAGCTGCTATATATTGTGATTGCACTAACGTTTGATTTACCATAACGGTATCAGACTTTTTCTTTTATGTGTTTACTGAATCGAGGAAAAGTTCCCCTCCACTACGTGATTAAAATGCTTTACACTGTTGTTGTTAAAAGATAAAATGTGTCCCGAAAACACTGTGTCACTGACATTACCTCGGAAAAAATAAAAAGACAGCTGTTTATTCATTTTTGGGAGTGAACAGAGTTGTCAGAACGCTGGTTTGTATTCTATTAATAAAGTTTGACTGACTTATCTGAATGTTTTGTTGGCATTCCCTTTAGCGCAGCTGCATCTAGTGGATTCATAACGCAACGCCAGCCACTACTGTAGCTTCTATTCTCTGCACCTTATAATGCGGTGTACCCTATATATGGGAAATATTTTGAAATAGGCCGTTGATTAAAGGTGCGCCTTATAATCCGGTGCACCTTATAGTGCAGAAAATACAGTATATATGAAGCTCCAAATACAAGAGATCGGAAAAACTGAACGTTTTTTGCTTAGAACCTCTCCTTAACAAAATGAGAGGTTCAGTATTAAAGATGTGAATATAACATGTGAAAATACATATACAAAGTGTAGTAAGACTAATTCCTTACCTAACTATCCTCCTCTTTCTTCCCCCTCCCCCTCCTCCATGTCTCTTCACATCTCTCATCCCTCCCTCTGTCCTTCACTGTGTGGTCTTTAGGGTGAAATGAAAGCCTGGGGCCAACAAGCTGTCTCCACCAGCTACACTGATAAGGCACACACATGCAAACATACACTCACACATATGCAATTCAAGTGCCGACGGTCACAATAACCAATGTTGAAGTGGCTCATCTGAATATATTTATATTCTCTCATACAAATACATTATGATGCAAGATAAATAAACAGTATATATATGTATATATATATATATATGAACATATCAAGAAAAATGTTTTCATTTAAGCGGAGATGGCTTGTGTACTTCATTTTAGCTGAAGATGACACAGGTACAGGCACATATTTCGTGACAGTAATATTCAATGATTTGTTGTATAGAAAAACATTCCAAGCTTTTGGAAATGAATGATATTACACTGAACAACAGACATATAAACTAAGAGTCCCAGACCTTCAGTTAGCAAGTGAATCAACCTTGTGTTTTTAATCAAATAGCTGGGAGCTTGAAGGTCCTGCACAGTATCATTGCTGTTCCTAGGACTGTGCTCTTCTGGAAAAAATCTCAGACGCTGTTCCTGGGAGATGTTACTCCCCCAGTTAGGGATCAATGCCCCAAGTGGTCATTGTCTCCACATCCTCTTAAGCTCCACTCTCAGTCCTTGGCATCTTTTGAGCTTCTCGTGTTCCTTCTTTCTGATTTTGTTATCAGGGAGTCCCGCAGGATATTAGCCTGGTCATTCTCAACTATACCATTTTGACCTAAGAACTTCCAGGCTATGCGCTGCACAGATACTACTGAACTCTATGCTAGCCACTTAGTTATGGCATTCCATGTATGCTCTGTCTGCTACCATCTTGGCCCTACTGTTATATGATGCATTGTCTCAGTGGCATCTTTGAACAGCCCGCACCTGGGGTCTTGCCTTGTGTTGTCTATTCCAACCACTATTGATGTTGTGCTTAAAGCTTGTTGCTTTAGCCTCTTTTTCTCCAATGTTGCCTTCTGGTAGGGTAATCCCCTTAATTCTGATTACCTTCCCTCTCTTTGTTACCATCTGACTAAACTTCTCTAGTTTGAATGACATAACAATGTCGCTGCTGTAGGTCCAAGTTGTATGGATCATTGAATTGATGTCTCGTCACAGGAGTGATCATGGCATAGAGCTTGATGTCATCCATGTAGAGGACGTGGCTGATGTTTGCTTTGTTCCATAGTCGGTTTTCGTAGCAGGTATTGTTAATGATCTGGCAGCGGTAATAGAGCCTCATCATCAATGATAGATTCTGCACTAGATGGTGCAATTGGCTTGAGGTTGGCCTCTGCTGTTGTTCACCAGGTATAGGTATTCCAGGATCCATGTGTGAGGCACTGAGTCATAGGCTTTGTTACAGTAAATCCAAGCAGTGCACCGGTTGGTCAGTGTGGTCTCACAGTCTTGAGTGCTGCTCTTTCACCCCTCTGGTGTTACTGCCAATTCCTTTCTGGGCCCTGTTCATCGTAGCAGCAGTAATGTCTATGATGCAGGATCTTCGATATGGTGCTGAGTGATCAGTACTGTCCAGCCTTTGGTTAATCATTCTCTGTGTGTGTCCAACAGACCGATCTTTAGCCAGGAGGTGTGAGTCATGTTAGGCCCTGGTGCTGTCCAGCTCTTCATACCTGAGAGTCTGTCTTGGATGTCTGCTGCTATGGATATTGGAGCCTGCTCAGGATGGTTGTTGTAATCTGCTCTAAGAACCACTAGCCACTATGCACTATTGCTATTATGAGTTGCATCCCATATGTTCCCATATTGCTCCGTCTCGAGTCTTGGTGACGCTGTTCTCATATAGCTCCCCTGCCAATGAAAGTACACCTTGGATGGTTCAGTGGAGAACATCTGGTTAATTCTCCTGGATTTTATTGCTTTTGTGTCCCTCTTTCAGCTTGTCAAGGCTGTGAGTTTTGCTTGGCAGTTTCCAACACCTCGGATGGGGACAGCCTGTTGTACTTCTCAGTCATCTTCTTCATCACACCTTTCTGCAGCTCTGTACTACCTTAATCTTAGTGTCCTTCTACTCCTACTGCTCCATGTTGCTGTTAAACTTATAGCCAAGCCTTTCTTGGAGCACTTCTGCTGTTGTGTATATGAGCTGGTTATGGATTTTCCTTTTATGCCATATTCTTCACTTAGTAAACAACAGAGGATCCCTTTATCTTCTCTTGCAGGTTGGGTGATCTGGTATTGATTGTACCAGTTGTACTTTGAGCTTGGTAACCAATCTCTGAGTGGGGTATGATGGTGAACTGATGCTGACCTTGTGTCCATGGTATTTGTATTGTACCTTATCAATCCGCAGTTTTATTGCGGACGTTGGAAAACTCATTTGCTAATTGCTTCAGCGTTAGGCTATCAAAAAGGCCATAGGTCAAACATTTTCTTCATGTAACCCCTTTTGCTGGGGTATCCTTCATGGAGAGATGCCCTGGTTGGGATTCCAACCCCTGACCTACCATTTCACAGTGTTACCATTATGCTATATAAATATTACTCTGCATCTCTCAGATATAATCCGGCTGCTTCTTTCTTTTGTCAACACACACAACGAGGCACTAGTGTTGGCTGCACCATCACAGTGTCTCTGTGTGTTTAGGATATACAGTATTGTTTGCTTTGAAGCCTGTGCATATACCAGAATACTGATTAACCGTGTTTCCTCAAACCTGGCTGAAGAATGAATACCAACTCAGCAATTAAAATGACATTCATAAAGCCCTGCATGAGGTTATGTAATAATATAAGGAAAAAATATGGCCTTTACATGTATGTTACCTGGTAAAATTCCAAACTGTCTTTTATCCCAGTTACAGCTGAGATAGGCACCAGCCCCCCGGTGACCCTATAAGGTATTCCTTATAGCGTCACCGGGGGGCTGGTGCCCAGTTATTACTGGGTATAGCTAATGGATGGATGCATACAAGATCACTTCATCAATCTATGTAACACTCTTGATCATTCATGTAAATGAGTCACTTGACACAATGTAGTTTCTGCTCCATAGATAGATAGATAGATAGATAGATAGATAGATAGATAGATAGATA